>JZLH01S0270647.1:78612-92743 GCA_001188425.1 Eucidaris tribuloides
GTTGAAAATCTGGACCGTTGAAATTAAATTTTGTAAGTGACGGACACGTTCCGTTTGCTCCAAAATTGTCCGATCAGCCGTTAGCTGAAGGTCGCGCGGAGTTTAGTCGTTTAACCAATCGGTGTGCTCCGCTGGTCTCGCGAACGTACACATAACCATGATCCGCAATTTGAACAAAATTTAAACTCGCGGAAAGAACAATTTTCTGGCAGGATATCGTTATTAGTTTTTTTTTCTCATAAAACAACAAGTTCGTGACGTACGGATCTCAAACTTTTAACACACCATTTGTGTAAGTACTTAACTACCGTTTGGTAATGATAATAAAGGGAAGTGATGGTCTTGCAAAGCCTGAAATCTATCTTTAAAGGCAGGGAATCTGTTTAGCACCCCTCCAGGGTAACGCAACACCAGTCATGCCCTTACCCTATTTACGAAGGATATGTCTGTGACGTCCGAAGATCAGCAATGACCTGTAATTTGAAAAATGCACCAAACACTAACTGTCATTTAGTCTCCGTGTGAAGCTCACTAAACTGAGTCAGTTCAGTGGTATTATTTCAGTATTCATGTTTTGGTCGATGAATAATAATTTGCATGAGACTTACATGTATGCATACCATTTCTCATTTTCAAAATGCATATGGTACACATTTGTAAATGGTGGAAAAGGAAATTACATATACACAATAAACACCTGTGGCCTATGAACTGTAAGGGTCTGAAAGAGACTGAATTTAGGTATGTGTGATAATTTAATTCGATTCAGAATGTAACAAGTCTAATGGTCAATATAATCCGGGAAAAATAGGCTTCTAGCTCCTATACCTTGCTAAAGGTTCTTGAATGGAATTTTCTTCTATACACTAGCGTATAGTTATACAGTGTATTTACAAAATGCAATTTTTAGGTATGCAAAGGAGATACCCTTCCTTTAAAGATTTGAGTTCGGGATTTGGAAGTCCATCACTTCCCTTCATTATAATTATCAAACTTACAAATGATGTGTTGACATTTTGAGACCCATACGACATGAATTTGTTGTTTTATAAGAAAAAAACTAATAACGATATGCTACCTGAATATTGTTCTTTCCGTTAGTTTGAATTGCAGAACACGGTTATGTGTACAGCTGAGCCCTGCGGTACAGTGATTGGCTACGTACGCGACTATGCATGGTCAAGCTGAACTATGCGTGAACTTCGGCTAACGGCCGATAGGACAAATTTGGAACTAACGGAACGGCCCGTGCACGGGCTCGTCACTTTGCAAATTTTGATGTTTAAATGTCAAGATTTTTACCAAAACTACGTATTCTAGCCAAAGGTTCTATGAGTGGTGTTTATTTATACTAATCTTCATATTGTGAATGATTTTAGCTGATTTCATTCATTTTCCCGGTTTTTTCTTTTGGCGTACAAATCCTGCACTCAACCTTTAAAGGTCCAAATATTTATTTGCTGAAAAAGAAACATAGAAAACTTTGTAACTAATTGTTATTGCACTGTTCTTTATATCTCCTTTCATCCTTTTATCGTTCCTAATAGGTGGTGAACGACCTTCAACCCAAACTGGAGATGAATAACATCACAGTTGTAGTAAAAGAAGCATTCGATGATGAAACCGACTCGGAAAAAAAGATACTGAGTATAAGACAATCAATCAATTATCTCAAGGTAAGTTGACAGATTTAGACACTTGGAAATCATCAAACTCAAGACGCATAAAAGATGTTCATATATATTGCATTAGTGTTAAACGGCAGAGACATGATTGGGAAAAATTAAAAAAATGTCTCTAGATCCAAACTGGTTTAAAGATATACCAGTATATACCTTAGCTGAAGTGTTATTATACCTCAGCAGAAAGATCAGAGTCTGATCTTTCTGTTGAGGTATAATTCAGATTACCTTAATACCTTATTAACCACTTTGGATGCTATACTGTAAAATGTAATCGACAGTCTCGGGGTTCCTCCCCCCCCCCCGAGATTTTTCAATAATTGATAATAAAAAAGAAAGACATTCAGAATCTGTTATTGGTGTGATTTGACCTTTGGGCATGAAGCTTTCAAATAACAAAACCACGCAGAAATCAAACTTGCGCTTTAAGTTGAGGACTATCCGCAATCATGTCATTTACCTTTAATCTTATGATTGTGGCATTGTGTGTGATTTTCTTGTCAAACTCCTTGCAATATTATCTACCTAATCATGTAAAATTTGATACGTTGAAAGCAATCATACTATAATAATAACAACTGTATTATAGGCTCTATCTGTGGAAGGTATTTGCATTGATAGAAAAGTAAATAACGAATTTGTTATCAGCGTATTTGTCTCTATACCTGCAAGAGATTTTTTTTATTTATCTCATGTTACTTTTTCAATTATAAAGATAAGCTATGGAACTTACGCAGAGAAAAAAAAACATGTGGAAGTAGATAAAAACAATATACTATTTCTGCGAAACTATTTTCCAAATTTCGCATTGCAATTTTCCATACGAGTCCTACAAACAAAATAAAGGATTATTTCAAATGCTGTCTAGATAAAATAAATCCGGGTTTAAAAAAAGACGGATGGTTCCACAGAATTATTTATTAGACCCATCATTGTTGTTGAAGGGGATGGCTACATTTTGTTTTGCTTAATAAGCTTTTCATCTTATTTGTGTGCTTCACCATGTTTTGACGAAACTAGAGACATTTTAATCGTTGAACTAAAAATACTTACCCTAATAGATATCACAGACCTAACGTTCACTGCAATGTAGGGACAGATTAGTAACAGAAATTGAGTTAATCTTATCCAGAGGCGTAACCTTTCAATCATCGACAATTGATTCAGCTCAGAAGAGACAATTCAAATACCCTTCCCCTCCCCATCCCCCGTCCCACGAATAGCGAAAAGAACATTCCCAACAGAGCGACTTCTGAAGCACTGTGTGCGAGCACAGAGGATGTTGAACCTCTTAACGTTGGCGCGCCAATAGTTGACCGACATGATAAATGCATGCCAGTCAGCGGAGCGAAGTCACAGTACCACAGATCGCTTTCATAAGACTCAGTAAATAGAAGAGATATTTGCCTTAAAGATAGAGTTCAGAATTTTCACGCCAGAAAACGGTAAAATGAATATATCAGCTCAAATCGTTCACAATGTGAAGATTAGTATAAATAAACACCTGTCATAGAACCTTTGGGTAGAATACGTAGTTTTGTTGAAAATCTGGACCGTTGAAATTAAATTTTGCATGTGACGGACACGTTCCGTTTGTTCCAAAATTGTCCGATCAGCCGTTAGCTGAAGATCGCGCGGAGTTTAGTCGTTTAACCAACCAGTGTGCTCCGCTGGTGGTGCGAACGTACACATATCCATGATCCGCAATTTGAACAAAATTTAAACTCGCGGAAAGAACAATATTCTGGTAGCATATCGTTATTTGTTTTTTTTTTTCTCATAAAACAAGTTCGTGCCGTATGGATCTCAAACTTTCAACACACCATTTGTAAGTACTTAACTACCGTTTGGTAATGATAATAAAGGGAAATGATGGACTTGCAAATCCTGAAATCTGTCTTTAAAGGCCGGGAATCCTTTTTTGCACCCCTCCAGGATGATGCACTACCAGTCATGCTCTTAGGCTATTTACGAAGGATATGTATGTCACATCCGAAGATCAACAATAACCTGTAATTTGAAAAATGCACCAAACGCTAACTGTCGGTTATTCTCCGTGTGAAGCTTACTGAACTGAGTCAGATCAGTAGTATTATTTCAGTATTTATGTTTTGGTCTATGAATAATGATTTGCATGAGACTTATGCATGAAATTTCTCATTTTCAAAATGCAAATGGTACACATTTGTAAATGGTGAAAAAAAAAATCACATATCATACATAGTAAACACCTATGCACTGTAAGGGTCTGAAAGAGACTAAAAGAGACTATGAATTCAGGTATCTGTGATAATTTAATTCGATTCAGAATGTAACAAGTCTAATGGTCAATATAATCGGGGAAAAAATAGGTCTCTAGCTCCTATACCTTGCTTAAGGTTCTTGAATGGAATTTTCTTTTATACACTAGTGTATAGTTATATAGTGTATTTACAAAGTGCAATTTTTAGGTATGCAAAAGAGATACCCTTTCTTTAAAGATTTGAGTTCGGGATTTGGAAGTCCATCATTTCCCTTCATTATCATTATCAAACTTACAAATGGTGTGTTGACATTTTGAGACCCATACGATATAAATGTATTGTTTTATAAGAAAAAAAACTAATAACGATATGCTATATTGTTCTTTCCGTGAGTTTGAATTGCAGAACACGGTTATGTGTACAGCTGAGCCCTGCGGTACAGTGGTTGGCTACGTACGCGACCATGCATGGTCAAGCTGAACTATGCGTGAACTTCGGCTAACGGCCGATGTGACACATTTGAAACTAACGGAACGGCCCGTGCACGTGCTCTTCATTTTGCAAATTTTGATGTTTAAATGTCCAGATTTTCACCCAAACTTCGTATTCTAGCCAAAGGTTCTATGAGTGGTGTTTATTTATACTAATCTTCATATTGTGAATGATTTTAGCTGATTTCATTCATTTTCCCGTGTTTTTTTTCTTTTGGCGTGCAAATCCTGAACTTAATCTTTAAAGGTCCAAATATTCATTTTCTGAAAAAGAAACATAAAAAACTTTGTAACTAATTGTTATTGCACTGTTCTTTATATCTCCTTTCATCCTTTTATCGTTCCTAATAGGTGGTGAACGACCTTCAACCCAAACTGGAGATGAATAACATCACAGTGGTAGTAAAGGAAGCCTTCGATGATGAAACCGACTCGGAAAAAAAGATACTGAGTATAAGACAATCAATCAATTATCTCAAGGTAAGTTGACAAATTTAGACACTTGGAAATCATCAAACTCAAGACGCATAAAAGATGTTCATATATTTTGCATTAGTGTTAAACGGCAGAGACATGATTGGGAAAAATAAAAAAAATGCCTCTAGATCCAAGCTGGTTTAAAGATATACCAGTATATACACTAACTGGAGTGTATCTCCTGGCTGGAAGGATTTGCCTTGAATTTGTTTACTTAAGGAGAATCAAGCATGAACATACCAGCACTGAATTTCTCTCGTACCTCGAGAGATATTAATCCCATTAAAAGGTACACAACAAATTTGTCTGTCACAAGGCATAATGATTGTAGTTCTTTCAAAATAAGTCAAATCCTTCCATAGTTTTCTTGATTCTAAACCAGTTTTACCATTAAGTTAAGGACTACCCCCAATCATGTCATTTACTTTTAATCATAAGTTTGTGGCATTACATGTGATTTTTTTTTACAAACTTCTTCCAATTATTTCTGCCTAATCATGTAAAATGTAATACGTTGAAAGCAATCATACTATAATAATAACAACTGTATTATAGGCTCTATCTGTGGAAGGTATTTGCATTGATAGAAAAGTAAATAACGAATTTGTTATCAGCCTATTTGTCTCTATCCCTGCAAGAGATTTTTTTTTATTTATCTCATGTTACTTTTTCAATTATAAAGATAAGCTATGGAACTTACGCAGAGAAACAAAAAACATGTGGAAGTAGATAACAACAATATACTATTTCTGCGAAACTATTTTCCAAATTTCGCATTGCTATTTTCCATACGAATCCTACAAACAAAATAAAGGATTATTTCAAATGCTGTCTAGATAAAATAAATCCGGGTTTAAAAAAAGACGGATGGTTCCACAGAATTCGTAGTGTTTGAGCGGAGCGATTGGAAATTGATCCAATCTCCTCGGTATTAGCTTTAATGGGAGACAGTTGGTGGTTTGTTTGTTCTCGAGCATCTAACCATTTTCAATAATTCATTGATTTGCCTTTGCGTGATGCTATATGGAGTGAACAACACAACCTATGGGTAATTCAGTTTTATTCCATTGTATAGGACAATCGATCTAGTCAATTTCCCTAGTGATAGCAATTTGTATTAAACAAAGTACGGTTTGAAGAAAGAAACAGTATTTTTCCTGCCGGTAAACTATCAATTTGCTGTGGTTATTTGTTGAAGGAAGATGTCTTTAGGGACCCCGCCAACTACAAAATGTCAAGCGATCGAAAGTTAATTTAAAGTTTGTGTTTTAGCTAGCTATAAATGTGCAAACATAAAATACACTACGGGGTATTTACTTTTGCTTTTGTGAAATATTATCTGAATTATAGTTTGTGTGGACACTTAATTATCCTACGCTATAATCATGACAAGGACAGCTTTTTTGTAATACATTTTTGAAAATTGTAAAAAATAATTCTGATTTCAACTTGTTTTCATCTTTAAAAACAACTCTTTTTGCTGACAGCACGTTAGTAAAATAACTGAACTGAAATTAAAATGGTAATAAAAATGTGAAAACAGGTTCATAGAGTTGAAACTGAAAAAAAAATGGTAATGAAAATGTGAAAACAGGTCCATACAACAAATAAAAAGGCAGACAGTAGTTTTCTGTTTCTCTTATGTGCCACACGTATTTCTTTTCAGTAAATTAAATATTCGCATGCATAAACACAAAACATAGGCTCATACATCAACGTATGCTAGTGTGATTTTCCGATTGTACGCTCCCATGTGTAAGATTATTTGTAATCTTACCATTAATCACTGCACGGGACCCGAGTTTACTGACCTCACCCCTTACTGCAGATTAAATCTTCAAATCGTGTCACATTCCAACAAATTCCTCACACTTTGTCATTAGACATTCTGGGTTTCTTTTTTTTTTTAGGGGGGGGGGGGAGGGGGTCTATCTTATTCACCTATCTGTAAAATTAACTTATTGCCTCCTTTACGATGTCAATCCTTATATATGGTAAACGCTGGAAAATTTTAGTTCTACTGTCATTTCTACAACACATTATCTGTCCAATGTGATGCGTGATACTTCTGGTCGCTTTACATTCAGATCACAATCTGTTCATCGAAATCCACTCTTTCGTTTAAGTCGCTTTTTAAGCTCACATTTTACTTTCCACATCTACATCTCCTTGTTGGTTTCAACTCCAGCAATTCTTCTTCTATGCTAAATAAATCGTCCTGCAATTGCTTTGGTTATTTCGGCTCTATAGTCCACGGTTGTGTACTGTAAGTGATATTGACCTCTGTCTTACTCTCAGCACCTGATTGTCTGTCATAACCCTGTCCAAATGGACCTAAAAATGAAGAGCTTATTTCCAAAAGGTGCTAAATCATTTTAGTACCTTTGGAGAAAAAGCATTTCTTTGACTGAGTCTGAACACGCGTCTATGGAAAAATAAAACTTAAACCCGAGATTATTTGTACATAATCTTGGCATTTTGCACTAAAACTAGATCTTTAGTTGCCAAATTTGTTTAAGTTAATAACTCATTTTTGGTGAAAACTGGATTTCGTGCCTTTTGAAACTAAGCTCTTTAAATTTGAAAGCAAGGGGGTTTTGATTTTTAAACCTAACAGGCAACAATTAGAATAGACATACACTTCAAATAAAAAAAAATGTGTTTTTTTTTAAGGTCCAGAGAGGGTAAGGTATAAATTAGATCAATAGTTTCAAAAGTCGTGTCTCTTAAATAGATTTGTTCAAGTTTCCTCCCAAGAACAAATTGTCTAACGTTCACTAAAGTCGGGGGAAAATTCACATTTAATCATTTACTTTTGTTTAATTTTACTGCAGGATAAAGATGTCCGGATCATTATCGGTAACTTCTACCAGAATAACGCACTGCTCGTGTTCTGTGAAGTGAGTTATATGGATTATCGTTTCTTACTTAGCATTGTCAGTGAAGAAAAAAAACATATTAAAAGTTTATACAGCGTGTTCCATAAAAAAATGTCCCTCTCATAGACCACAAAATAAATACCAAAATCAAGTTTTATACTTATTTAAGTTTACTTGCATCGATGTAGCACTGCATACTAGGAATGGACTGAAAAGCACTGTTGTTACATAATAGACTGTGTATTAAAAACCAATGAAGCTAGACCAATGAAATTTTCACAAAAGCTAGAAAATAAAATGTGCTTTCTAAATATGAACATTAAACTCAGAATTACACTTGATTTTGGATTTGATTTAGCAGTCTATCAGAAGGACATGTTTTGAGTTGGGGGGGGGGGGCACGCTGCATAACCTCAAGGAACTGGCTATACAAGTTTGTATGATAAACGTGTCATACATGTAGTCAATATCACCCATGACCGGAATGTAACCTAATTTCTGTTAATATCCGATTATCATAGATAACGAGAACCGGAGAAACATGCAAGATTTAAAAATAGACAAACAAGTGTACTTCAAACATTTTTTAAGGGTTTATTATCAGGAATTCAAACGGAATTCTAATAATCTGATTTTAAACTTTTTGGGGTAAAGTTTTGTCGTCATGATCATAATAAGAGTCTGTGTGTATGTTTTGTGACACATAGCTGGTAAATCTACAGCTTCGTATATCAAGATATACCAAGAGAAAACAGAGTAAGATGGAGAGCTATGATGGTCAACCTTTGTTTTGAAGAGGGCACAAGATTATGATGATGATGATGATGATGATGATGATATTGAAAATGCCGTAGTTTCCGTTATTAACGATGAACCAGCACAACATGTAACTAACCTTCCTTTCAAGTTATGAGGTTTAAAATGTATTTACTTGTAGCTTTTTTTTTAGCTAACCGTATCTCTTTAGAATAGAACTGGAACAAAAAAACATTGTTTTGATTTATTTTCTATATTCACTGCTAGGCCTACAAAGCTGGGATGTATGGATCCAATTATGTCTGGTTAATCTGGGGCCATTACGAACACGGATGGTGGGTAAGTATCAATCGCTGTAGGTTTTTTTATATATATAAAAAACACTGTCATTTTTATTTTTTTACAATTCTTCATTTACTACAATCATGAAGTAAACTTTGAGTTGACTCCAGGATTCGTATGCCAGACGTTTCAATCCATGAAATCCACCCAATAAGAGCGGGATTCTCTACAACGTGAAAAACTTCAGAAATCATGGAATTGTGCTTAATAAGAAGAAAATCAAGCAGGTAGACCAAGGTATCCGCTCAGCGCAGAATGTTGCTGCTGTAAATGACTCAATGCCTGCCTGAACCAAAATGGACATATTGAAGAGCATCATCCACATGCCGGATCGGAAAATCTGAAATTCGGTAAAACTGCCACTGTGACTGTTATGATCATCGAATCGATGCCAAAATTTGGGATATAAAATTCCCAGGTGCTTAGTTTAAGGGACAGGAGTCCCATTAATAACTAATTAATACTTCTATTTTTTTTTTTGGGGGGGGGACGCTCTGTATTTGATAACGTATCATACGGTAAATTGCTGTGACTTTCTCGATGTCAACATATCTGAAATGATATAGCAAATCCTTGTCGGACCTGCTTGATGATTTTAACTCTTTACACGCTAAATTATTTCTGAGAGGATAATAATGACGATTGTTATTGTGATATTTTCTTTAAATATTGCATTTATTATTTCACCATTAATACTGGTAATTATTCTATACATTTTGCTTAAGCATTATGGCCATTTGTTAGCTTTTCTGGTACAAATGTAACGGAGAAAACTAATTATTACGATTGTTAAATTTAATTGTACGAATGTGCAAAATTGCAACATTAGCGTACAAAGGGTTAATAATAAAACACACACACACACACACACACACACACACACACACACACACACACACACACACACACACACACACGCACACACACACACACACACACACACACACACACACACACACACACACGACACAACACGGATTTCGATGAGACAATTGTAATCACCTGTTGCAGAAGACCTGTCATCGCGATTCATCAACATGTCAGCATTATTACGAAACTAATCTCAGAGAAGAGAACAGGAATGAGTAGCAACATGAAAACCAATCCTGCGATTGATGGAACCTCTGTTTTTATTGCATACTCCTATATTTTACACAAAAACAACATTTTGGGTGTTATCGGCCCACCGGCTCGCCCTCGTGTAACCTCAGTGAGGTACTATCGGTCCACCGGTTCGCTGAGCTCCCTACCTTTTAATTCGAATGACAAACGTCACTGATGTTCTAACCATTGATATTTATTGTGAAATGAAGACACATTGAACCAACTAAATGAGTCAAAAAGTTTTGTCTTGATAACATTTGGATTTTTACAGAAAATTGTACTTTATTGAAAGGTAATACACATATTAAGTCCAAAACAATGCAGTCCCTGGTTAACGCATATGGATTTTTAGCTCAGCACCCAAAGTGTTAAGAAGGAAGTTGTTCCTTTTCAAATGCCATTACACACCGTCGATGTTCTGCCAAACGTAATTAATTTCATGTAATTATTACTCACACTCACAGAAAACTGAGGACGATACCCTACATTGTACCAAGGAAGAGATGTCAGAAGCCGTTGAGGGATACATAGCTGTGACCTTTGATGTACTGTGACAGTGACACGAAACGATACTCATCAATTGTAAGTATCATCCATAAATATTATAATCATATAATCATGACTTCTCTGCTTAAACTGCTTGAGGTTTGTGAAATCAAAGTCGTAGCTTGAAGGTGAAGGGACAAAACGAGCCCACTACCCACCCCCCCCAAAAACCCCCCCCCCCGAAAACCAGCGGATGTGTGGTGTATAGCAAATGTCTACAAAGCTCAGGTTTGTGGTGTGATGGAATATGCCTCACTTTCCTGGATGAGTGCCCGTCCCTCCACTATTGATCTACTTGACTATTCAAAAGAAGACCCTACATGTCATAGGCACAAACAAAGAAGAAGCTAGCTCTAAACTATACATCCCAGCTCCCTTTCCAACACAGACGCCAAGTAGATGCTGTGACAGTCCTGTACAAGATGACCACTGCAACATGCCCTACAGACCTCAAAGCGTTGCTCCTTGAGCCCTTCAAAGTCAGAAGAGCTACCCGGGCTAGCCAATCAATGTATCTCCATGTGTTGTCTTCATCCACTCTGCGGTTTCTGTCTGGAACAGCTTACCTGAAAATGTAGTTGGAGATATTTCTGACAAGGGTGCACAATCCTTCAAAAGCACAGCTCATAAGCACCTTAAATCACTCATTTTACTACTTTGTCACAACCCTTTACTCAAGATATCCTAAGCTGTTGTGAAACACAGATTGGCCCATGTAGTTTCTCTGCTATAGTGCTCTGTAACCTATATCACAAACTAACATTACTGTCACTCTTCATGGCGTATTGTTCACTTTAGCACTGTATATACAGCAAAGTCAATCGTACTTTCTGGGGTTGACGGACGCGAAACTCTCTAAATAAGACATTGCTTTAAATTATGGAGGTTCTGTCTAAAAAAGAGTCAAACTTCGATATTTGATCTACATGGTATAGTGCTAAAAAATATCCTAACAAAGAAAACTGGTCATGCCACTACTGGCAAAGAAAGGAACAGGTTAAACTTCAGACTAATGTCCATGGTACAGGATATTCTATCTACTACTACTTCGTCCCTGGAATATGATGGAGACACGGTTCCGCGTTGAGACAGAAAAAAGCATCTGATTCACCAACTTGATACAGAATCCGCAGACCTTGTCAAAATGAAAAAGAGAAATGTAAAACCCGGCACTCAGGATGTAGCGGTAATCGATTGATCATTGTATCGGTTCACGGTTGCCGGATCAATGACGGTGGATAATGATTAGTTGCTACCGTCTCTAAGATGAGAAATCAAACATTTTAATTAATAATAATCTTAAGGAGTAGAAATCAATTGACGAATACGAAGGAAACGACGAAAAGAAAAAGAGGAAGAAGAGAAGTGGAAAGACGAGAAGAAGAACGAAAAGAAGGAGGAATAGGAGAAGAGGAAGAAGAAGGAGTAGAAGAAGAAGAAGAAAAGAAGAAGAAGAAGAAGAAGAAGAAGAAGAATGAGAATTGAAAGAAGAATTGACAGAAGTAGACGGGGGAGGATACAAACAAAAGAAGAAGGGAAATAAGATCAAGAACAATATGGTAGAGGAGAGATTAGTAGTAGCTAAGAAGGGAAAAGGAAAAGGAGGAGGAGGAGAAGTGCATTACTTTGAAGTACCTCTCAACCGTCAGCAGAGATTTACCAAATTCCTCAATGGTCTGAGAAAGCAATGTGAACTTTATTGCATTAATTTATAGTTTACACGGGAAGCCAAAGTGCTCGAATTGCGTTTAGCTTTCACAACCTGTATCTCGTTGCCAACGGCAGCAATCACTACATTTAATCGAGGTTATTACTCCCCATGAGATGAGATCTTGAAAGGCTTTGACGGTGGGATGCGCACTGAAATACTCGCGCGACGGTTACAGGTGAAACCATAAGAATCATTACCTCTCGTTCTCTTCCAGTTGAGTACAGATCAACTTTACAAATGCAATTTACTAACTCCATGAGGTGATAATACTCGGACAGGCGGAAGCGCTTTTACTGCATTAATGTTACGGTGTAATGCCGATTAGCGCGAAGACATGGTAGTTGGGGCATTGTCAGACCGATTCACGATATTCAAGTCTAACAGTGCATGCATTGCGCGCTGGCATATTACTTCCATGTTCAGGCTAAAATAGATCGTACCATTCAGTCAATGTGGGCCAGCGCAATTATGCTAAGAAGAATAAAACTATGATACGGAGCCGGAGGTTCATCTTCAAATTACCTTTGTAGCTAAATCCTTTTCCCCGATTGGTTCCATCCGTCACAGACAATGGATCTATTTCCGAAATCTTCAGTGTTAGAAAGTACAGTCTTTTTTCTATTTATGCGTAACAGTTACCAATTATCCATATACAACACACACATGAACACACAGACACACACAGACAGAAGACAGACACACAGACAGACAGACAGACAGACAGACAGACAGACACACACACACACACACACAAACACACACACACACACACACACTACTAGATAAGTGTGATCATTTGGATTTGACGCAAATGACTATAATGGGTCAAATAACTATTTGCACATAACAGATCTTTGGATTTCACTTCAATCTTGTAAGAATAATGTAATCTGATTACAATTTTAACAGACCGTAGGCTTACTGTACAAAGACCACTAATGTCATGTCTTAGTAACCGTACTAATATCGACATTTGTTTAGCAAGACTAATGTACTGCAACAAAATTCACGTACAAATTATATAATTTACTGTCGTAAGCTTTTGAATTTGATAGTTCGTGCGTATTCACCGGTATAGGGGCTAAAACGATAGTCTTTCTGCCTAGGCGCTTGCAATTGCAATAAAATGAAAATAATATTTATAAACAAAACATGTTTCCTTGAGTGTTCACCGTCTCGCCCCTTCCCCTGAGATGTCTATCTGGAGGGGGCAAGGCAATGACATGTTCCGTGTGATATCCCCCTTGAATTTCATGGACGATGGCTGGTGGACTACAAGACACAATGGACACCCCCTGCTCAGCGATAAAGGCCTTGTAGAGTCAGATCAGAAAACCCGGTGGACAGGCCATCAGAGAACAGCGTTTGGAGTAGCTCAAGAACCTTTCGATCTGGACTGAAAGAACCATCTGGATCCACCAGACCTTCGTTATGGATCCATTTGCATTTTGCAAGTTCTTCCGGTTGATCAGAGCAAGAGAGAAGCTGCCGTAAACTTCATGGGTAACTCTTATTAATGGGATACGAGCCTGCATGATTAAAAGAAAACCTGTTTTCTCTTCAATCTCGATGATAGTTGTCTTTTCGGTAAAACGGTCCTAACCCGGGGGGGGGGGGTAGGCACTCGACTTACAAATTGATACCTATGTGCCGCACCAAAATCGAAAATCGGGGGATCTGGAACTGACTTGAGCGAAAAATGGGGGTCTCCGGAACTGGAGCTAAGACTTCAGAAAACCTCAAAATGCTATGCTCCGGAACTGCACCGCGGCGAAGTTCCGGCGCGCCAACGGCGCGTCGTGCTGAAAGGGCAATGCTCTGGCAAAGCGGCGCGGCCGAGCAAAAAATCAGAAGCGAAACGGTAAATTTGGGGGTCTCTGGAACTGAAAAAAGCAAAATA
>JZLH01S0270692.1:0-12625 GCA_001188425.1 Eucidaris tribuloides
TGGGATAATTCTTCAAGATATTAATGGATGATATTCAGAGTGAGGGCAGCATATAGGAAAGATCGCTCCCAATAGTATGAATAACTCGGACAATGCAAAAGATCCTTTTCAGTAGATGCTTAATAGATTATGCGAGACGGTCAAGTACCTAAATTAGACATTTCACATTGAGATATTTGGCGGGCATTGCATGCAACAATTGAAAGGTATGAGCAGTATTTGAAATTAAAACGTGACTGGATTGGGAGCCAATGTAGTTGCTTCAATACTGGTCGTTGATATTGGATTTGTTTCTTAGTGCGGGTGATTAATCGCGCTGCGGAGTTTGTGACATTACTTGCAGCTGTTCAAGGTTGGGAATCTGGCATGTTAAAAAGAGTAAACTATTAACAATAGGCTGGGAGACTTGTCTGACAAAGAGGAAACATTTGACCAGAGGTATTCATTGATAGCAGAAACACTAAAACAGTTTGCAGTGTACTTGATTTAGAATTCATTTGAGCTAAAATGAATCCATCCTACAGTCTCATGAAACAAACATTCAAAACAAAAAGTTAATAAAAGAAATCAGCAGTTTTTAGATGTTGAATTATTTTCCCCTCCCCGCCCCCAAATATTACAATAGTTTATCCTGTTTACTCTTACATTTTTTTATCATCATCCAGTGCTCTGACACAGTTCTTTCAGCTGTTCCCGCAATATCAGCCAAATGACTTCTATGTGACTGGGGAGGTAAGATGATTTTTTTTTTAAAAGACAAATGTTGGAATTGTAAAAATGAGATTTTTCCTGTCAAACACAGTTAAACAACTCATTTAGACATAACAGTGACATATCTAGGTTTCCAAAGGTATGGGGTTGGGTTGGGGGGCTCTTACAAGCATTTAGAGCTGGCATGCAAAAACAGAACAAGTTCAAGCAATTCTATAAGACAATGGATAAAACAAACAAAAATGTCATCAATTTCTTCTTGTTTTTTTAATGAAGCCGATGGGGGAGGGCATGGCCTGATTCACCCCTTCCTCCCTTTGATTTGCAACCTTACAATATCTACATAAGTCCTGCCAACCCTCTGTAGCAAAATAGTTATCAGTCATAGGCATAAGTGGATTTTGATTCTGTTTGTTTTATCTTATGGGATTTGGTTGAACTTACCACCAATTGTGAAATTCATTAATTATGCTAATTTATACAATTTTATTCAAAAATCAAAAGAAAATGATAAAAAACACTACTTCACGTTTATCTTTTTTCTAAATTGAAAACTTAATTGAAACTTGACAGAAACTTTTTGTGTAAAGCTACCAGGGAGACCTTTTAGAAATTTGAGCCATCCCAGACACATAACTAGCAGCAGGGATGTACAGTGTGTCTCAAAAAAAATTGTGCAAGTGTAAACCGCCCTCTTTGGCAATTAAAAAATAATCTTGAGACATGGTGCTTACGTCAACATGAAGTGCATAGTATTAGCTTTCAAATGCCATTTGTTCTGTTCAATTTGCTTGTCTTAATCTTGTGATATGTTGATTTAAATAAGAAAGGGTAAAATTGCGATTGTGCCACTTTTACTACAGCCCGAGTAAAAGTGACACAATTGTGATTCCACCCTTTTGTTATTGACAACATATCTCGAGATTACAACATGCAAATTGAACAAAACAAATAGCATTTGAAAGCTACGACTTTGCCCTTGACGCTGATGTTAGCATAATGTCACCAGAGTATTTTCTAATTGCGGAAGAGGGCACTTTTTACTCGCAGAATTTTTTAAGACATGCTGCAGCACATCTCAAAAATTGTTCAAGTGAAAAGCGCCCTTTTTGACAGTTAGAAAATACTGCTGTGACACATGTTTACGTCAACATTAAGGACAAAGTCATAGCTTTCAAATGCTGTTTGTTCTGTTCAATTTCTTGTTTTGATCTCGAGATATCTTGTAAACAACAAAAGGGTGGAATCACAACTGTGTCACTCTTACGGGAACATGGCCTGGTGCTATATTGACTGTAGTAAAAGTGGCACATTTGTGATTTTACCTTTTCGTTGTAAACTGAACATATCTCAGGATTAAAACAAGCAAACTGAACACAACAAACAGCATTTGAAAGCTAAGACTATGCCCTTGATGGTGATGCAAGCATGACGTCACGAAAATATTTTTCTCATTACCAAAGAGGGCGCTTTTGACTTGCACAATTATTTTTGAGACACACTGTATAGTACACATTAATAGATTTACTGATTCACTTGTTGTTTTTATTATGGATTTTAAAATTTTTATGAAGTATGTATCATGATAGAAGAGCTCTTATACTATGATGATTGTATCTATTTTTTCAGTCATATGCAGGAAAGTACATCCCAGCCATTTGTTTCCAAATCTATATGTTTAACCCGACGGCAGAAGTCCAAATCAACTTGCAAGGCATGGCCATAGGGGACGGACTTGTTGATCCTCTCTCAGTAAGTGCGGTTGGAATATCTCTTTAATTGTGCAATGGATTAATGAGATTTTAACTCTCAACATCATCTTCTCTAAAAATTCAAATGTTATTGAGACAAGGCTTTGTACATAATTTTGTAGGTTCATTGTGTTTTCATTTTACAAAAAAATATCATTTATTGTTATTTCAGTGATGTTTATCAGTGGAATTAAAAGGTATGAAACTGATTGTCTTCTTGGTGAATTGATACACCGTCAGTACCCAACTGAGATTATAAATGGGTGAGCCGATGTGCTGTCAGCAATCAAAGTGTGAGCATCTGCATAGATTGATTTTCTCAATGGATTTTAGGATTACAGGGTAATAAATCTTGTTTATATCATTGGCTGTCTAGATGTTTCCTGTGTATGGCGACCTGATGTACCAAACATGTCAGATAGACGAGAAACAGAAGAAGGTCGTTGACATGTACACGGCCAAAGGCACCATGTACATAAAAGAGAAGCAGTGGCTGAAAGCATTTGAGGTAAGATGACAAAAAAAAAACTATTGGTTAGTTTATAGTTAGTTAGTGAACAATTTACATTATCATTTTTTTAATGTCCAGGCAAACAGATTTGTTCAAAACATGGCCGAAATCATCGGTAGGGTAATGTATGCAAAGTTAGTTGAATGGTTAATGTGGCCCCAAGAATGGATAACAGTAGTGCTCCAAAGTCCAAAACTATGTACAATTGATGACAAACTCTGTATGAACACCACAGGGAGGTGGTGTCATGCTCAGGTGAGCATCAACTCTACTTCCCACCCCCCCCCCCACCCCCATCCCCTTTTGGCTGTTTTTATCAGTAGTCTTCAAAACTGAGCTGATTTAAATTGACTCATCACTCCAAGGCTCACTTCTAATTCTTGCTCTCGACAATACGGCATTCAGCAGCAGCAGGCGCGCTTGTCCAAGAGAGCTTGACACCGACAAACTTCCAGTTTTATAAAGATCAATAACACGGTTTGAGAAATGAAAAGTCTGTAAAAATGACTGGTTTGAGAGATTTGTGGCATACATATCCAATGAATCTTGATTATATCTGTAAAGGTCACATGAAATTATTACACAAATTGACCTTATATAGTAAAATCGTGAATTTTAAGACTTCCCTGTGCATTGTTTGGTTATGAAAGCTAGAATAAGTTGGTCACATCAGTCAAACTACCTTGCAATCTGCACATGCGCTTATTGATGATAGTGCCCTCAATTACCAAATGTCCTATATTGTCGATGAGGAGAATTGGGTATTAGTTTGAAAGCAGGAGACGCATGGTATGGTGTGACTTTACAAGTCAGCTTTTCATTTGTCTTACCATATTGTTGTGACATCTTCCTAATATTAAAATACAACCTTTGTGCATAGCAAAAGTCATTACAAAGAAAATCAAGGAAGCAAAAAGTACTTCTTTGTCATTATTATAAATTGATATTTGTTTCATTTCTCTTCTGTGACAGCAATTTGACATGTTAACGAATGGAGATTTGTGGCCATACCCAACCTTCTACTTCAATGCCACTGGATCCAATAACTACTATAACTACATGATGACAACGGTAAGTTTAGTTTTAGTTTTGTTTTATGACACATTGGTTTGTGAGTAGATCAGGACAATGTGAATAAATATTACATATTTCTCCTTATTACATTAATTGTTTTTACTCATTACATGATTACTTAATTTTTGATCAGTTTTGTAAGATAGATCATACTCTTCACTCTTCAGCGTTAAAGGTAAATGGCATGATTGGGGGTAGTCCTCAACTTGGGCGGAAACTACTCTAGAATCAAATGAATTATGCAGGGATTCTCGTGAAAATTTTGTAGTCAAACATTGACTCAGTCTAAAATAAATAATGTCAATATCCCT
This sequence comes from Eucidaris tribuloides, assembly GCA_001188425.1. Lineage (NCBI taxonomy): Eukaryota > Metazoa > Echinodermata > Echinoidea > Cidaroida > Cidaridae > Eucidaris > Eucidaris tribuloides. Next base: position 4,359 of record JZLH01S0270692.1, read on the forward strand.
CGTAGCAGGCAAACCTGCTGTTTGGCTCTCTATGGGTCCTATTTTTATTGTGCCCCGATAAAATTAAAATACTCGAATGTTCATGCTTGATTCTCCTTAAGTAAACAAATTAGAGACAAATCCTCTCAGCTGGGAAATCCACTCCAGCTAGTGTATAGTTGGTATATATTTCAACTCATTTGGTTCTTGAGGCATTTTCAAGTGTTCCCAATCATGTCAAATTAAGCTTTAAAAGAAATGAAGCAGTGCATTACTTCATTTCTTTAGCATGAATGAAACATAATATGCGTCTACTTATATAGGCATTCTGTGTTACCCCTTCCCCCTCACCATGCACAACCAGGGTTATAGGTACGGCGGTCGGCGCCGGTCGGAAGTAGCCGGCACAAACTGAAGCCGACCGCCACTGAGCTTAATTTATTAGTCCTCCGACCGGCACAGAAAAGCTTTAAAATGACCGTAAAATGCTTTAAATCTCTACATAAATGGTGTATTTTGAGCTTTAAACATCATTTCATTTCAGCCGAAGATGTATTTTGTGAAATAAATGCTTCCAAATGCTTTTTTCTATGTGGAAACCCAGGAGCGCTACGCTCGCTTTGCTCGCTCCGCTTGCATAACTCCTTCCTACAGCCGGCACAGAATTCTTTCTAGCTATAACCCTGTGCACAAATCTCCATCCCCTGTCAATTTGTAACTAGCGTTAAAGTCAGAAATCTTTGCTGTGGGGAGGGGGGTATTTCCTACTGGCACATGCCATGTTTTATGTAGAAAACAATTTACAATTTAAGTTCCATTAAAAAAAGAAAGGAAGAATGGTCATCGAGTCCTAAAGTGCAGTGTTGAATCTTGAGGTCGGCCTCATAGCTAATTTCTGTTAGTCTTAGTGTCGGTCTCAATTTTTAAGTCATCTGGGGCAGCCATAATCTCAGAATATGTAGTCTCAGATACAACATTGACTGTTAATGAGAATGTCTTACAGCAGGCCTTCAATTGGTCATATTTTTCCCCTAAGCATCCTTATTTTCCTACTTTTCCTACTTTTTGTCTTAAAAAAAACTTTTGCGATAGGTGTGATATTTGTTTGGGGTTGAGTAGTTTTTACAGGTTCTTGCCAAGAGTACTGTAACTACCATCATCAGTTGTTTGTGAAGGAAATTTTTTTCTGCGGATTTCCTCTTTTTTGCCAATCTTAGAATTTTTTTCACATATTCTGCATGTTTCCATTTGTTGGGGTTACTACTCCAACAATTCTTATAAATACCCTACTTTCCCCGTACTTTGGTGGATTGAATCCTACCTTTTGGAGAATTTTGCTCCTAATTTTCTCTTACATTTTCAAACATGCAGAGTTGAAGGCCTGCTTACAGTGTAAAATAAAATCCTACCTTTTGGAGAATTTTGCTCCTAATTTTCTCTTACAGTTTCAACCATGCAGAGTTGAAGGCCTGCTTACAGTGTAAAATAACTTGAAGCGCAAAGGATAACAGTATGCTCTTGACCCGGATGCTCCAATTCTCCCTCCCCACTCTTTATAATAAGTCAATTTCCATCATCCATTTTTTTTTCCATTTCCATAGCAACCCGAGGGCTTAGGATACTACAACAACTACATCGCACTTCCCGAAGTACGTCATGCCATCCACGTGGGTAACTTGACGTTCAACAACGGAGATGCCGTCGAGGATCATTTACGAGCTGACATCTGCCAATCAGTGATTGAACGGGCTAGAATCCTGGCAAATAATTATAGGGTGAGGGTGCTACTGTCTGTATTTTATTTTTATCTCAACCGTCAATGTTGTTATAGAAGTTTTTTATCAACCTGCAGACAAAGGCTGGAGGGGCATTAAGTGTTATCCCTGTCTGTCCATCCCAAATTAATGCTCACTTGATAACTTAAAATATATTGGAGGGATTTATTTTTTCAGTGCTGTAGCTTGGGTTACTAAATCATCTAAAAGGTGTTTTTAGTGTGCTTTTTTGGTGTTGAAAAGCTCTTTTCAGGTAAAATGTTTTGTTAAAGTGACATTATTCAACACAAAATGCCATAAAAATAACACTTGCAAGATAATTTCCATCTGATTTTTGGTGAGTTTATATCTGTATGTTGTGCATCAGTGCAACAACTGCACCTTTACTATTCATCTTTTCTTCTGATGGACACAAGAGGGCGCTACCCCGGGGTAGCGCATGGTGCATCAGTTGTCCATATGACTGCCTCAAATTGATTCTCAAAGTTGAGAACATAAATTATTTCATGATGAAAAACGAAATGATTCCTGTTGCAAAACTCATCAGCTGTTGGATAGAAGGTTCATCTACACAGCTCCTCAGTTCTGGAACAGCCTCCAAGACCATGTTGTTGGAAAAATTTCTCATTTGGGGCTCAATTCTTTAAAGAGCCATGTGTAAATGGAAAATTTGAAAATGACAATTCATAAATCAAGAGTCTTATTTTCCCTATTGATAGTGATAGTTTTGTTGAGTTGCAGTTTACCATTTGATAAAATTCCTGAATGTTTTGTTTTCCTATTGTTCATGTATGCATCTTATATCTGGGGGGGGGGGGGGTAGGGGGAGGGGGGGTTGCACTGTCATTACAAGGTGTACACCAAGCATGTGTATGGACTTTCAAAATGGACCCTAAACAAGTTATAATTATCTGTTGATCTCAGAATGCCAAAGTAAACTGATCTCAGAATACCCTAATTAAGTATTCAATTCTGAAAAGATCCCGTTTTAAAGTAACCCTTCTGTTAAAAGGATGGCCCCTCTTCTGATTTTGGCAGATTTTGATACCCTTTCCACTGTTCACGTGTACATCACCCGACAATGAAAAACAACCCTTTTTACACATTTTTTTTCACATGTACATGGTGTACACCTTGTAATGACAGTGACCACCTGGTTCTCATTTACAAAAATAAGTATGAAAGCAAGTACACAAGCCATTTTCTCTTTCATTCACAGTGTATGTATTATAGCGGTCAACTCGACACAATAGTGGGCGCAACGCTGACTGAAAATTTCCTGCGCAACCTGGCGTGGGAGGGGCTAGACGAATACCTAAATGCCAACAGGACTATCTGGAAGGTTGCCCCCGATGATACAGAGGTCGCAGGTTACGTGCGTCAGGTCAGAGACTTCTACCAGGTAAGATCACAGTTGCCAGTTTGGCGTTTCATACCAAATTGGTGTGTTTTGTTTCCATTTCGTGAGGCTAGCAAAAATGCCCACAAACGACTTTTAGGCATTTTTTGGGCGTTTCACAATGGCATACCTGACACCTAATTTTCAGTAAACCAGGAGGCACAAGTGTCTTGTGTCGTGAAGTGGCTGCTGCACCTCCCCATTTGTTCAATGTTGCCAACTCAAATCAAGGCCAATACGTGGCAAAAACTCTTTAAAGCCACAGCATGGGTCCAAAAGTAACGGCACACATATACCAATACTCCATGTGTAAAATCTGACTGCACATAAACCGCAGTAGTGGTTGCAACGGTATTTTAAAATTGATTATAACATCATTTCTAACCATATCTGGGGGATTCCAAATTTTAAAATGCATCAAATGCAATTCACTAAATTTGGCTGGTAAGTTGGCCAATTGAGAATTAGAAAACTGGCAACCCTGGGAAAGATACTTACTTAGTAAATGTGACTCACTTCTGACACCTATTTTTCACAAACATGTTTAATTGATATATTTTCATAAATCATTTTATTCTAACAACACAATAGACAGTTTCAGTGTAATTCATATGGTCTTCATTCTTGTCATATCCTGCAGGTTGTTGTTAGGGGAGGCGGGCATCTCCTACCTCATGACCAACCACAACGCACCTTTGATATGATTGACAGGTTCATCAACAAGAAACCTTTCTAGGTGTGCTCATTCCAAGAGGCGGGCACCTCCTTCCTCATGACCAATCACAATGTGCTTACAACATGATTGACAGGTTCATTAACAAAAACCTTTCTAATTGTTCTTGCTCAAAGAGGCCGGCACATCCTACCTCATGACCATTCAGAATGTACTTACATCATGATTGACAGGTTCATCAGTAAGAAACCTTTCTAGGTGTTCTCACTCAAAGAGGCGGACACCTCCTTCCTTCATGACCAATCAGGATGTACTTATATCATGATTGACAGGTTCTTTAAACAAAAAAACCTTTCTAAGTGTTCTCACTCAAAGAAGTGGACACCTCCTACCTTCATGACCAATCAGGATGTACTTATGAGCGATTGACAGGTTCATTAACAAAAAGCTTTCTGAGTGTTTTCACTCAAAGATGGCGGGCACCTCCTATCTCATGACCAATCGGAATGTACTTACAACATGATTGACGCGATAGTAACAACAAAATTTCTACGTCAGGACTTCTCCTCCAGATGGCAACTCCACCCCAAGAAAACTCCCCTGGAGGACATCTTCCCCAGAGGATAATTCCCATAGAGGACAACTCCAGCCCAGGACAACTCCCAAAGGACAACTCCCGAGAGGACAACTCTCCTGGAGGCCATCTTCCTGGAGGATTTTAATAATGTTTACGGTCTAAAAAGTCTGATTTGACCTCGGCTGAGTTGTCCTTTGGGGAGTTGTCCTCTGGGGTAGTTGTCTTCTAGAGGAGTTGTCTACCAGCCTCCAGGGGAGCCATCCTCCAGGGGGGATGTCCCCGAAGAAGCTGTTCTCCGGGAAGTTTTCTTCCGGGGGAGTTGTCCTTTCGGGGAGTTGTCAGGTGGGAGTCATTCCTTGGGGTGTTGTCCTTTAGGAGAGAAGTCCTAGAATCAATTTGTACAAGTACTCTTTCAAAGACTGAGAGTGGATACTGGTGGGTAGGAATTGGAGTGTTATACAGATGAAAGAGGAACATATTTCACCGTTGTGAATACTTCACCTTTACAGGTAGATGAAGTTTTCCACAATTAAATGCGCACAAAACTAGTAAGACTTTTTCAAGAGCTGGTGGAAGGGGACAAATTCTACTTTGTTTACTGGCTTGATCACATAGATCCCCATGTTTCAGAATGGTCTCTCCAAAGAATGAGAACTCCTATGAACTGATGGGATGTTTCCATTGTGGTACAGGAGTTACAAGTTGAAACTGTAGCTTATTAAGATTTAGAATAATATGTTCAAGGTAATCATGAAAATATGTCAGTTATGCAAAACTGGATGTTACTCTGTATGACAATTTCTTTGCAAGAAATTTGATATATATATATATATATTCATCATTAAGTCCTGAGAAAGACTTGTTCCTGTGTAAGTCCAAGTATAGTTTGGGTAAATGGTAAGAAATGAAATTCTGTACAATTATGTTTTTTTTTAGATGACCCATATGATGTATCAATGCCCTGAAAATTGCTCACTCTGAATCTTTCTCATTTGTTAGAAATTACTCTAAATGTAAAATGTCCGGGGGTAATGTACATAACGTTACATGTTCTCCTGTAATTTCAAAATCATAACTCATCGCTATTTTTATTATTGTTATTAGTAGTAGTAGTAGTAGTAGTAGTAGTAGTAGTAGTAGTAGTAGTAGTAGTAGTAGTAGTAGTAGTAGTAGTAGTAGTAGTAGTATATTTGTTATCATTATTATAGAAAAGACAATTTCAGTAGGTTTAATGTTGTTTTCTGATGTCTGGGGTGACAATAGAATACTTTGTGATAGAGTGATAAAAAATTTGTCTGATTGACCAAAACTATACTTGAGCTTTCATATTCTTTTTGTCTTTATATGCATATTATACCCTATATTACTCAAAGAAATTATGCAAATTCAAACATATCATGTTATAGTGTATTATTAACCATGTTGTAGGCATGTATAAATATTAGGTAAAGCCCCATGTCCCATACTGGGGCAGAGCGTTGCCCGAGTGACATGCCCGCCGCGGAACCATTTTCCTACCCGCACGGTTCCCCGCCCAGAGCCCGCACCTGACAGTACATGTTACCTAGCCACGCCCTATCTCGCCCGTAGTTGCCCCGGAAGGTAGCGCCACGCGAAGTCCGATTTACCCGCAGCCCAAGCTTTGCAGGCATGCTGTCAAAAACTTGTTGCGCCGGCCTTGAGGCGGGCGGGGGGATTGTCCGCAAGGCCACGCCAGCAAATCAGTAGCAGGCCGTGGGCCCGCAAGTCAACAGGACAATATAACGCGTATTGAAGTACGTTAAGGTGCCCCGTGCGATCGGTGCGCCTATGCCCCACCGGAACACATGCGCTGTCATCTGCGGGCCATTCTACGAGACCATTAATTACGGCGTGTACTTACTTGGCAAGGAACGTGTCCAAGCTACTGCCCAACATCCGTGTAGCCCCTGGGTCAGTCAATACGAACAATATTGGCTGCAATGCTGGGGTCAAATTTACTGCTTCTGCCTCGTTTAGCTTGAGGCGCCTTACCTGCCCCTTGGTGACTGCGGCCCACTACAGCCGTAGCAGAAAATGCGATTCCCCGCAGTATTAACCAGGACCGCCAACCGTCGCCAGGCGCCCAACTCCCCACGCCACGGCTAACACGCCCCCAGTTGCTGAACGCAGCGCTACATCGCAGCCGCCCGTATCGTCGCCAGTAACTAACACGATCAGTGCTCGAAGCTCTCACGGCCCTGCAAGCCAAGCCTTCGCCACGCGATACTGGCCGCATGCAAGAACGGAGGCTATATAGCACGCCCGTCACAGGAGGTAGGAATGCACGCCCGAAACTCGTCAAAAATTTTTGTCCGCCCGCATAAATTATCCTGCCATGCTGGAAAATTGTTTCCCCGCCCAAGTCACATACGCCACGCCCTTGGCCGAGTTAAGCTGGCGCCGACAGGGGCTTAATCTCTTTCCGCTGGTTTTCGCATCATGCATACATGCCAGCCGTGCAGCCGGCATTTCGCATTTCAACACCTAAAGTAGGAAACGATTGCTAGTCACCGCCCATTACACTGATTTCCCGAGATACTAGCGTAAATCTCTTTTGTATTGCTTTACATATCCTCAAGTACGGCGGGTATTATGCTTAGACCCTTCTTAAGCGAACCAGCAAAAAGCGCCTCCTAAATAACATGCCCCGCAAGCCTGCTGGATACAATGCGCCGCACAGCGGATAAATACAGATTAACTTTTAAAAGAATGCGAAAAAGTCAATTAAAAAAACCGCCGTATTCACCGATAATCTCTTCATTTCACTTCTCATTCGCCACGTGATCTCATCTCATTTACTTTAACTTGCGCAACAAGCTCAAATTGGTTTATATTTGTGGTTAGTCTTACCCAGTCTTATGTAATTATTTGAATGGAGCTATGCCTATATTGTCAAGAAGCGAAAACGGATAGAATTAAATGCTATTTGCCGTCAAGCATTTAGCCCAATTACTATTACAAACCTCAGATGTATATTTCCAACACCCTTTATGCCCATTAAGAAAGGTTGTAACATGTACTTCAACTTTGGTAGGACAGTTTGATTCTTTAAAAACGTTCTTGTGCAAAGCCTTATTGCCTAGGTTTTAAAGTCAGTTAGCCCTATTTCCAATTTCACCGATACTGAAGCGCCTCTGGTTGCAAACTTACTCGACGCACGGGATTCAGGGTCCCGCGCCACAAAGAGATTAAGATATGCCTATATGTGTGGTTTCAGAAGCCTGTGGTGATGACTGTCAAATATTTACTCCATCAGTCTATTACATATATGTTAGTGGTGTAGATTATTTGTTTAAATCATGTTCATACTGGCAAAATGTAGCAATGTTTAATAGGATTCCACTCTGGTAAGAGTACTTTCATTCAGTTGTGAAGACACAACTATCTCAGGAAGTATTTATCTGGAGTGCTCTTCTGGTAGAAGGGGGAGGGGGGAGGGGGTCATTTTATATAGATTGTATAGAAGTTGTGTACCATGGGTCTGATCCCCATTTTTCACAATCACCCATTCCACAACATCACATTTTCTGTTTTGGCATTCCAGAGACCCCCATTTTCATGCTTGTGCTAGTTTTGATGCCCACTATCTTGTGGTGGCACACACCTACCATGACGTAGCATGAATACCCCCTACCTCTTTCCTTGAGGGGGGGGGGTCCCATGTCACCTCAAAGAAGTGATCTAATGTCACACCATGCTTGTAAGATGACTCTTTTGTGCAAAGTGAAGATGCACTCATTTCTAAACTCTTCAAACTTGTCTAAATGACAGTGAGTAAACAAAAACTCTATCTTTAAAGTGTTCTTTATAATGATAGTCTGCTTAAAGCCCAAGTTTAGTTTT
>JZLH01S0270692.1:12650-36020 GCA_001188425.1 Eucidaris tribuloides
GCAAAGTTTTAAGTTTTGGGGATTTTTTGTTATTTGAAAGCTTTATCCCCAAAGTCATACCGCTGCAAATAATAGACTTCTGACTGTCTTTATTTTTTTTAATTGTTAATTGAAAAATCTCAGAGGAAGACCCCAAGATTTCGACTATATTTTACGATTATGAGCGAATGCCAAAGGTTAAAAAGGCATTAAGGTTGCATGTTTATACTACTCTGAAAGAGCAGAATCTGCTCTATTCAGATGAGGTATACACCATAAACCTTCTATTTTGTTCTTAGTTTTTATTTTATTAATTAATTAAAAATCTTCGGGGGGGGGGACCCCCGAAGATTTTTCGGGGCTCTATTTACATTATAGATCCAAAGGGTTAAAAAAGGTTATATGAGCTATAACCTCATCTGAAAGAGCGAGTCTGCTTCTTGTCAGATGAGGTATAACACATGTAACCTGTAAAGGCTTTTTAACGCATTATGGATGCTATAGATATAAACATAAGTCCGAAAATCTCGGGGTTCCCCCCCCCCCTCCCGAGATTTTATCATTAACTAATTAAAAAGAAATAAAAGACATTCAAATCTATTATTGCAGGTTAGACTTCGGTGGCATAAAGCTTTCAATAACAAAAATCCCCAAAACTAAACTTTGGCTTTAATAAACATTTCTGTGCAATTTCACTGTATACGTTCTGTGCAATCATAATACAACCTTAATCAACATTTGGATGTGGGATCATGAAATTGAAATGGCAAATAAAATGGAATATTTTCTGAACATAGCCGCCCAAATATGTTATCACTGATGATAATTTTGTGTTTTATGTGAAAGAAGCCAATGGCAACGTTAGAAAACATTCATTTACATTATACTATACATCCAATCACATTCACAGTACACACATTCGATATCAACATGTTGTCGTCTATGCATTTGCAATGTGATGTATTGGTTAAATAAAACTTATCTTGCCTAGCACAAACAACACGTCCACCCTAAAACTGATAAACGACAGAATTAATACTGAACTTAACAACCTACATATACAAGATATATTTGTTTACTTTTCAAATCCAGCTGTTTCATTCTTATTCTCTGAAATAATCTATGATCAAGCATTGATCAGTTACATGTGGAGATAGCTACCTCCCATGATCACATACACGGTACAAACAAAAATAAGGCAGACCAAACAATTCCCTCTGCAAGCCTTTCATTAAATATTTGTTGTATCCTTTCTGGCTTATAAAGTATTTCATGAGTTTACAAGAAAGAGTTTATTCTTGGGCACTTGTACTCGGGGCGCACCAAGGTTAATTTTAGGACAGTCTAAAATCCTTATGGGCGAAAATGTCAGGGAGATCTAAGATAAAAATTTCAAAGAATTACAACTGGCAAAAACCTCTTGATTTTCTGGATTTTGACAATTTTATTGGGGGGGGTGCCCCTGACAGATGTGCAGCCGACCCCACCCTGGGCCGGCACGCCTGCACCCAGCGCATCTTGTCCGGTAGTGCCGAAGAAGAAGTGAGGGGTTGGAGTAGCGATTCATCTGGAGAAAGACTGTCGCAGATTGTCTTTACTTTATTCTGGAAGAACTGGATGAAAGTCTCGGCCATTTCATGACTGTCAGTGTGGGATGGTAGAGGGGAAGACTGCTTGCGATTTAGGAGCCAGTTCGCGATGGAGAAGAGCTGCTTTGAATCATCGCCACAGTCTTCAATGAGACCAACATAATGTGCTCGTTTGGCCTTTTTTAGCAAAGAGTTCACCATGTTTTTCTGAGCACACAATATTTCTCTGTCGATTTGAAGTTTACCGTTGGAACGCCATTTCCTTTCAAGTCTCCTCCGTTTCCGCTTCGCAGCAGAGATGTCAGGATTATACCAAGGACAGTTTTACACATTTTTTTTCACATGTACATGGTGTACACCTTGTAATGACAGTGGCCACCTGGTTCTTATTTACAAAAATAAGTATGAAAGCAAGTACACAAGCCATTTTCTCTTTCATTCACAGTGTATGTATTATAGCGGTCAACTCGACACAATAGTGGGCGCAACGCTGACTGAAAATTTCCTGCGCAACCTGGCGTGGGAGGGGCTAGACGAATACCTAAATGCCAACAGGACTATCTGGAAGGTTGCTCCCGATGATACAGAGGTCGCAGGTTACGTGCGTCAGGTCAGAGACTTCTACCAGGTGAGATCACAGTTGCCAATTTGGCGTTTCATACCAAATAGGTGTGTTTTGTTTCCATTTCGTGAGGCCAGCAAAAATGCCCACCAAACTACTTTTAGGCATTTTTGGGGCGTTTCACAATGGCATACCTGACACCTGATTTTCAGTAAACCAGGAGGCACAAGTGTCTTGTGTCGTGAAGTGGCTGCTGCACCTCCCCATTTGTTCAGTGTTGCCAACTCAAATCAAGGCCAATACGTGGCAAAAACTCTTTAAAGCCACAGCATAGGGTCCAAACGTAGCGGCACACATAAACCAATACTTCATGTGTAAAATCTGACTGCACGTAAACCGCAGTGGTGGTTGCAACGGTGTTTTAAAATTGATTATAACATCATTTCTAACCATATCTGGGGGATTCCAAATTTTAAAATGCATCAAATGCAATTCACTAAATTTGGCTGGTAACTTGGCTAATTGAGAATTAGAAAAACTGGCAACCCTGGGAAAGATACTTACTTAGTAAATATGACTCACTTCTGACACCTAACAGGGGACTTGTTGCATTTCAACATAGCATGTTATTGTCAAATAAATGTAAGGGATTATTCAGAGAGGTGAATATGCAATGTAATAGATTCAGTTGTATCTCTGTGCATTTAAAGATCACAACTGCTGATCTATAATTTTAACAAACATGTTTAATTGACAGATTTTCATATATCATTTTATTCTAACAACACAAAAGACAGTTTCAGTGTAACTCATACATGTATGGTCTTCATTCTTGTCATTTCCTGCAGGTTGTTGTTAGGGGAGGCGGACATCTCCTACCTCATGACCAACCACAACGCACCTTTGATATGATTGACAGGTTCATCAACAAGAAACCTTTCTAGGTGTTCTCATTCCAAGAGGCGGGCACCTCCTACCTCATGACCAATCACAATGTGCTTACAACATGATTGACAGGTTCATCAACAAGAAACCTTTCTAGGTGTTCTCATTCCAAGAGGCGGGCGCCTCCTACCTCATGACCAATCACAATGTGCTTACAACATGATTGACAGGTTCATCAACAAGAAACCTTTCTAAGTGTTCACACTCAAAGAGGCGGACACCTCCTACCTTCATGACCAATCAGGATGTACTTATATCATGATTGACAGGTTCATTAACAAGAAACCTTTCTAGGTGTTCTTACTCAGAGGTGGACACCTCCTACCTCGTGACCAATCAGAATGTACTTACAACATGATTGGCATGTTTATTAAGAACAACATTTCTACCGTATTAGGTCTTCTCTCCTGGAGGACAACTCCCTTGGGACAAGTCCTGCCTGACAACTCCTCCGGAGGACAATTTCCCCAGACGACAACTCCCCCAGACGACAACTACCCCCAAGGGCAACTCCCCTGGAGGAGTTTAAGTTATATCGTCAGTAATTACAGTAACTTTAAAGACATACATTAGTTAAAAACCAAAGCATTATATCTCTCATTCTCATGAAAAATTAACATGATTGATCAAATAATAAATTTGCATGCATAATTAATAAGCTAATTATATGTACATAAATTCTGTGATAATTAGCTATTTTGGCACGAAGCTTCAGCCAAGATTATATGTACTACTAGGGTTAGTTATATATCATTTTAAAGCTTATTTCACATACTATGGGACTACACTGTTTATAATTCATTTCAGACACTTCCAAGAAAAAAACAGGAAGAAAGAAACATTTCCATAGATATGTATTACCTAATTATGTATGCATGGTGGGTAATTAACATATTCACTATAAGATTTTTATATTTTGTTTAATGTCATCCCATACCTTATAGTATTATCTGTTGTTATGTGTAATTTCATGAGCACATCTGCTAAAATGAGTAAAACACAACTGTTAAAAGAAAGGCTTCCATTTGAAAAAGTGAAAGTGCATAAAAATGTACAGCAAGTATACCTGCAGCTGCAGGCATGTCTCTATGAGTAATGATCTATTTTTAGCTATACAGTGTATTGGGGATATCCAAAGTGTAATACTGCTATCTGTTGTTCAGAAGTGAACCTTAAGATTCCTACTTCTTGCTAGTGTTTTTACCCCATCAAAATTGAGTGAAAAGTAATGAAATTATGCACCTTTTTCTGAAACCTGTCGAATGGTTGCCATGGCAACCGGGAACCAAATTTCAGCTCGGTCTTATTAAAATGCATAATTAAGTACTTTAGAAGCTTAATTTTGAAAAAATCTTGTTGGATTATGAAAGTGGATAGTTAGACTTTTCTGAAATGTTAAAAAAAATAATTTGTGTAAGAAAATGCATTTTTAAGTAGAGTAATTACTGATGTTCTACCTTAACAACGTTTCCAGTCTAAAAAGTCTGATTTGACCTCAGCTGAGTTGTCCTTCGGGGGAGTTGTCCTCTGAAGGAGTTGTCCTCGGGTGAGCTGTCCTCTGGGGGGAGATGTCCTCTGGAGAAGCTGTTTTCCGGGGCAGTTTTCCTCTGGGGTAGTTGTCCTCCGTGGAAGTTGTCAGGTGGGAGTCATCCCGGGGTAGTTGTCCTCCGTGGAAGTTGTCAGGTGGGAGTCATCCCAGGGGAGTTGTCCTCTGTGAAAGTTGTCAGGTGGGAGTCATCCCGGGGAGTTGTCCTCTGTGGAAGTTGTCAGGTGGGAGTCATCCCGGGGTAGTTGTCCTCCGTGGAAGTTGTCAGGTGGGAGTCATCCCGGGGGAGTTGTCCTCTGTGGAAGTTGTCCAGGTGAGGAGTTCCATGCCCGGGGTAGTTGTCCTCTGTGGAAGTTGCCAGGTGGGAGTCATCCCGGGGTAGTTGTCCTCCGTGGAAGTTGTCAGGTGGGAGTCATCCCGGGGTAGTTGTCCTCCGTGGAAGTTGTCAGGTGGGAGTCATCCCCGGGGAGTTGTCCTCCGTGGAAGTTGTCAGGTGGGAGTCATCCTGGGGTAGTTGTCCTCTGTGGAAGTTGCCAGGTGGGAGTCATCCCGGGGGAGTTGTCCTCTGTGGAAGTTGTCAGGTGAGAGTCATCCCGGGGGAGTTGTCCTCTGTGGAAGTTGCCAGGTGGGAGTCATCCCGGGGGAGTTGTCCTCTGGGGTAGTTGTCCTCTGGGGGAGTTGTTACGTGGGAAGTCATTCCCGGGGGAGTTGTCTTCTACGGGAGAAGTCCTAGAATCAATTTCTACAAGTACTCTTTCAAAGACTGAGAGTGGATACTGGTGGATAGGAATTGGAGTGTTATACAGATGAAAGAGTAACTAATTTCAGCAGTTGTGTATACTCCTCCACCTTTACAGGTAGATGAAGTCTTCCATAATTAAATGCGCACTAAACTAGTACAGACTTTTTCAAGAGCTGGTGGAAGGAGACAAATTTTACTTTGTTTACTGGCTTGATCACATAGATCCCCATGTTTCAGAATGGTCTCTTCAAAAATGAGAACTCCTATGAACTGATGGGATGTTTCTATTGTGGTACAGGGGTTACAAGTTGAAATTGTAGCTTATAACATTAAGATTTAGAATAATATGTTCAAGGTAATCATGAAAATATGTCAGTTATGCAAAACTGGATGTTATTCTGTATGACAATGTCTCTGCAAGAAATTTGATATATATATATATATATTCATCTTTAAGCCCTGAGAAAGACTTGGTCCTGTGTAAGTCTAAGTATAGTTTGGGTAAATGGTAAGAAATGAAATTCTGTGCAATTATGTTTTTTTTAGATAGACCTATATGATGTATTAATGCTCTGAAATTGCTCACTCTGAAACTTTCTCATTTGTTAGAAATTACTCTAAATGTAAAATGTCCGGGGGGGGGGGTGGTAATGTACATAACGCTACATGTTCTCAAGTAATTTCAACATCATAACTCATCTCTATTTTTATTATTGTTGTTGTTATTGTTATTATTATTATTATTATTATTATTGTTATTATTATTATTGTATTTGTTATCATTATTAGAAAAAAGACAATTTCAGTAGGTTTAATGTTCTTTTCTGATGTCTGGGGTGACAATAGAATACTTTGTGATAGAGTGACAAAAAAAATTGTCTGATTAACCAAAACTATTCTTGAACTTTAGTATTCTTTTGTCTTTATATGCATATTATACCCTATATTACTCGGTGATGACTGTCAAATATTTACTCCATCAGTCTATTACATATATGTTAGTGGTGTAGATTATTTGTTTAAATCATGTTCATACTGGCAAAATGTAGCAATGTTTAATAGGATTCCTCTCTGGTAAGAGTACTTTCATTCAGTTGTGAAGACACAACTATCTCAGGAAGTATTTATCTGGAGTGCTCTTCTGGTAGAAGGGGGAGGGGGGAGGGGGTCATTTTATATAGATTATATAGAAGTTGTGTGCCATGGGTCTGATCCCCATTTTTCACAATCACCCATTCCACAACATCACATTTTCTGTTTTGGCATTCCAGAGACCCCCATTTTCATGCTTGTGCTAGTTTTGGTGCCCACTATTTTTCTATCTTGTGGTGGCACACACCTACCATGACGTGGCATGAATACCCCCTACCTCTTTCCTTGAGGGGGGGGGGTCCCCATGTCACCTCAAAGAAGTGATCTAATGTCACCACATGGTTGTAGATGGGACTCTTTTGTGCAATATGTGAAAGAATGCACTATTCTAAACTCTTCAAACTTGTCTAAATGACAGTGAAGTAAACAAAAACTCTATCTTTAAGTGTTCTTTATAATGATAGTCTGCTTAAGCCCAAGTTTAGTTTTGGGGATTTTTTGTTATTTGAAAGCTTTTATGCCCAAAGTCATAGCCCTGCAAATAATAGATTCTGAATGTCTTTATTTTTTTTATTGGTTAATGAAAAATCTCGAGGCACCCCAAGATTTCGACTATATTTTACATTATGAGCATCCAAAGGGTTAAAAAGGCATTAAGGTTGCATGTGTTATACTATCTGAAAGAGCAGAATCTGCTCTTTCAGATGAGGGATAACTCTATAACTTCTTTTTGTCTTTAGTTTTTTTATTATTAATTAATTAAAAATCTCGGGGGGGGGGGGGACCCCCGAAGATTATTCGGCTCTATTTTCATTATAGCATCCAAAGGGTTAAAAAGGTTATATGAGCTATACCTCATCTGAAAGAGCAGAGTCTGCTCTTGTCAGATGAGGTATAACACATGTAACCTTAAAGCCTTTTTAACGCTTTGGATGCTATAATTAAAATATAGTCGAAAATCTCGGGTTCCCCCCCCCACCTGAGATTTTATCATAACTAATTAAAAAAAATAAAGACATTCAGAATCTATTATTGCAGGGTTATGACTTCGGAGTGCATAAGCTTTCAATAACAAAAAATTCCCCCATAACTACATTTCGCTTTAATACATTTCTGTGCAATTTCACTGTATATTCTGTGCAATCATAAATACAACCTTAATCAACATCTTGGATGTGGGATCATGAAATGAAATGCAAATAAATGGAATATTTTCTGAACATAGCCCCCAATATGTTACACTGATGATAATTTTGTGTTTTAGTGAAAGAATACAATGGCAACGTTAGAAAACATTCATTACATTATACTATACACCAATCACATTCACAGTACACACATTCGATATCAACCATGTTGTTCCTCTATGCATTTTGCAATGTGATGTATTTGTTAAATAAAACTTACTTGCCTACACAAACAACACGTCCACCCCTAAACTGATAACGACAAAATTAATACTAACTTAAACAACTACATATACAAATATATTTGTTTACTTGTTCAAATCCAGCTGTTTCATTCTTTTCTCTGAATAAACTGATCAAGCATTTGATCAAGTTACATTGTGGAGATAGCTACCTCCATGATCACATACACGGTACAACAAAAATAAGGCAAGACCAACAATTCTCTCTGCAAGCCTTTCATTAAATATTTGTTGTATACTTTCTGGCTTATAAATATTTCATGAGTTTACAAAAGAGTTTATTTCTTGGGCACTTGTACTCGGGGGCGGCACCAAGGTTAATTTTAGGACAGTTGAAAATCCTTATGGGGCGAAAATGTCAGGGAGATCTAAATAAAATTTCAAGAATTACACTGCAAAAACCTCTTGATTTCTGGATTTTGACAATTTTATTGGGGGGGGGGTGCCCCTGACAGATGTGCACCTACCCCACCCTGGGGCCGCCCCTTTTGTATCAAGTTAATGATGGCACTGCTGTCACCCAGCGCATCCTTGTTGGTAGTGCCGCTGCCCTGAGAACAGTAGGTTACGGGTTCCAGTCCATTCACCCATTCTTTTTTGGAATCATTAAAGAGCAAGCTGATCAAGCATTTCATCTTATATTCTGGATGAAGCTACTTCCATGATTACACAGCGTTTCTCAAAAAATTGTGCAAGTGAATAGCGCCCTCTTTTGCAAATAGAAAATACTCTTTACTACAGTCCCTAGTAAAAGCGGCATAATTATGATTTCACCCATTTGTTTTCAACATAATCGAGATTAAAACAAGCAAATTGAACAGAACAAACGCCATTTGAGAGCTGAGGGTATGTAAGCATTATGTCACAACATTATTTCTAATTGCCAAAGAGGGCGCTTTTCACGTGCACAATTATTTTTTTTTAGACACACTTCAGATGTTTCACAGTAAAGATTTGCGGTAAGGTGACCACGTCACAAATAACCTCAAATAAACTGACACCAAAAATGAAATGGTACACATGTATTGCTTTCATCATTTTGTAGTTTATTCATTATGTCTCGACAATTTCAATGTGGAGTAGGTCGTCGGTGATTCTGGCAATCTACAAATTAATAGTCTTCTAAAGCCCAGTATGGTTTAAAACTCGATGGACAGTAACTTTCATATGACATCATTGCATTCAGAATATAAGTATGTGACAGCTCTGAATGAAAGTAAGTTTGCTTTTGCTTTATTCATTTGAAAGTTTAATGGAATTCATTCTTTTAAGCAAACAATTTAAACCACTTTTCTGTGAGCTACTGGTGAGGGAGAGTTGGGCTACGTTACAGCACCCCCCGCCCCCACACCCACACAGCACACACAATAATAGCCTTAGCCCTGTTTTTTTAAAGTGGTAAAGAATGTTTAGAATGTCAGTAGTAAATGGCCGGTAAAAGTTTCTTTACGGAAATCGGGGGGGGGCATTTTGGTAATATTCATTCTCGTTATTATACAAATAACCAGAAAAATGCACTTGTATTAGATTTTGTCTCCGATCCTTCCCGCCTCCATCCAAACAAAAACTCCTGTCATCCGATAGACATACACTCATGCTCATAATTATGGAATATTCTTAGGGTTAGTTAACATTTTAGAAGTTGCCTTTTTTCGTGAACGGTATATCTGGGAATAATATTTGCTCACCCCTGGTGAAACAATATAATCAAAGTATTTCAGGAATGCTGAGCACTTTGTAGCGTCCGACTCGACGCTAAACCTGTGTTTAAAAATGGCAGTATTCAGAGTTGTTTTTGGAGTCACTTGTGTGTAACGCGCGTGTTATTAGACTTGTAATAGACTTTCTGATGTTAATTTAATGATAAATAACATTAGATCAAAATTTATCAGTTTCTGTGTTTTTTTTTATTAGCTTTAATTTAATACCTTTTTCATGATTTTTGGTGGATTAAAAAAATATATATATAATTGTTATTGCGCCTCAACTGTATTTTAGTTTTTACTTTAGTCAACTCATGAAATCAAAAATTGCTTCACATACTGCGTTTTTTGTGAATAAACATCTTGAAAATTTTGGACGATATAAGAGAAAGAACTTAAGTATTAACAAATATTCCATAATTATGAGCAGGGGTGTACAAAGGGAAAAATCAATGTCAAATGCTATAGTATACTGTCCTCAAATCTTTTAAGATTATAAGTTTGAAAAAAATGAAATTTCAATTGGTAAGTTTCCTACTAATAACAAGACCTATTTCAGATTGAAACCAAGACATAATCATATAAGAATGCAAAAATAGATCTGTATATTACTGGTTATAAGTTAATGTCAATTATAATAATAAACTTAATTATAGTGGGAATGTCCTCGTATGACCATAAAACATTAAATAACTTTCATGCGTGAAACAATGCGACAATTCAAAATTATATACAAAGACACCCGATAACACACAAATGCGCACACAGAGGTTGGCGGATAGATAGATAGATAGATAGATAGATAGATAGATAGATAGATAGATAGATAGATAGATAGATAGATAGATAGATAGATAGATAGATAGATCCTCAAGGATCACGCGAAATCTCCGAGTGATCCCTGAGGTCACTCCAAAACGAGTGAAAAACACACATTTTATCTCCATATTCATTCCAAATTCACTCCTCAAAGAGTGAATATTTTCACTCGTTTTTGAGAGTAGATAGATAGATATAAAAAACATAACCAGATAGATAGATAGATAGATAGATCCTCAAAGATCACGCGAAATCTCCGAGTGATCCATGAGGTCACTCCAAAGCGAGTGAAAAACACACATTTTATCTCCAAATTCATTCCAGATTCACTCTAAATTCACTCTGTCTTGAAATTCACTCCTCAAAGAATGAATATTTTCACTCATCTTTTGAGAGTAGATAGATAGATAGATAGATAGATAGATACATAGATACATAGATAATAGATAGATAGATAGATAGAAAGATAGATAAACAGATAGACAGGCAGATAGATAGATAGAAAGATAGATAAACAGATAGACAGGCAGATAGATAATTGATTGATAGATTGATAGATGGAAAATTAATTACTGAAATTTTTTACACAAATTACATTTTTACCATTCCTGCAACAATCCGTATTGGTTGAAACATGACACATCACGTGATGAGATGATGATGAACACTCAATTTTGTAAACAAAGCTATTTACCCCTGAGCCAGGGCGCCGGCCCCACGGGGAAAAGGGGGCGGCTGCCCCCTAAAACTTTCAAAATTCAGACAATCGTGGGGTTTTCGCAGTGTATAATTCCTGAAATTTAGGTCTCTTGACATTTTCGCCCCCTAGTGATATTTGCCTTCATACGATTTTAACCTGACTCCGTCCCTGCCCTCATCTAACCTGGTCATCCCCTTGATTTATTAAATTATTCCGGGCCCCTCCGGTAGCTGTATAACTCTTTATTTTATCACCACGGCATCAGTGGCGCAAATCCATTTTCAAACGTAAGGGGGACAATTATTTGTTCATCCGCGGGCGCCACAGTCAAAACCCCCAGGTCCAAAATTTTTCCCGGTACGCCAGCCGCCGAAAACTCGCTCAGCGAGGGGGGGGGGGGTGGGGGGTTAAGTAACAAAACATTATTTGTCCCAAATCCGAGTCCACAATATTTCAAGGTCACGCCAGCCGCCGAAAACTCGCTCAGCGGGGGGGGGGGGGGGGGGGGCGGGAGTTGTAACGAACATCTCTGAGACGAAATTTGTTGTTCTCAAATTCGTGAGGGACATTGATATTGTGCTCCCCACGTCGCAAATTCGTGGGCGGGGGGAACATGTCCCTGTCCCCCCCCACACGGATTGCCCGGACTGCACGGCATAAATCATTGCCTCGTGTCTGATTTCAGTGTTATTTCATTTCAATTTTATGAGCTGTCACGAGGGATTATATTACTTTTGAAGGTTTCCGTCATATCATAATGTAACCCATGAATCCATTATACATGGTCTCAATGCTGTCCAATCTTCGTATATCAAAAGCCTGCATCAACCAATATGTAACATGCCCTACGTTGCCCTGTCATTAAAATTTATGCGAGAAAACGCACATCCGGGACGCACATCTTTAAACACACTATTTACTGTATACGCAGAAAGTTTCTGTAAGGGCTCGGGCATAATGGAATGTCATGCAGACCCACGTAATAATCATGAGTAACTTCATTGCGTGAACAATGGGGCCATTTCTAAAGTGTAGACCCGTTCTCGGGTTTGAGAACGTGACCTGCGCCATAGCTGAGGGGCTTCTAGAGCACAACAAAAGATGGTACGATATCCCAGGTTTACAGCTGTTCCTAAACTAAGTGCATACAGTGTGTCCCAGAAAAAATGGTCCAATCGGGAGAAAAATATTTAAGGTATGTAATTTTCTCAAAAGGTTTGTGTATTTGATATCATATTAAAGCAGGATAAATTTTCTTTCTGATAAACTAAATCCCATTCAATTTGCTGTTATAAGTCAAAAGTTATGAATACTTTTGTGCAGTCAGGCAAAATCACGTTTGTTCCACTTTTGTGTATTGGTCATAATGACAACTGAATTGGTGGTATTGTTATTACAGAACTCATATAAAACTGAATTACAAAAGTCAATAATAAAACAAATAACGAATGCATTTTTACTTTCAATATGTTAATTTCTGATTATCTAGTAAATAAAAAAAATCAAATACAAGTAAACATGAAAATGATATTGCACATGTTCAGGTCTTCTGTTTACCAGACTGTATTCACCCTGACATCATGATGATCTGCACATCTCATTCATTTAACCCTTTTGTCAAAGTTATGTTCCTCCTTTGTACTGCAAATAATACGAAATCAGAAATGTACAACCTGAAAAATCTATTCTCTCAGCTAAATTGAACAATTACACAATATTTTTCACACACTCTAATTGGGGTTTCTTTGTTAAGCAATATGCAGGAACTGCATGCACATGTACGGCACATACAGTACACTGGGACAAACGCGATTTTCCATTATTGCAGAAAATTCAACATATCTCAAGATTGACAGAACCAAATGAAATGAAATAAATTGCACTGGAAAATATGTCTCTTAGCTTTATGACAATACCCAAGTTAACTAGTTTGTGAATGATTTTCATATATTGAAAAAATAATTTCCAATTGGACCATTTTTCTGGGACACATGTAGATGAAAATATTCATCTTTTCTTATAGCTCCCAGCTATGGCGGATAAAGCGGTGTCTCGTTCTCAAAATGTACTATGTCTTACTATTGTTACGATGAGGGCGAAATCACCCTCTGCTTTAATCGTGTGACCTGAAGATTATGTTTTTTGATTTGCATATCCAAAAATGAATTTAACAAATGAGCATCAAGCAAATAAATTTTGTATGTAAAGATTCACATAAATTTTCGCGCTCACAAAGCCGTATAGCCCGCCCTATAGGTCTAAAAATCAGTTTTTGTAATAATTGTAAAACCTGTACGTTAAAGTGACAAATTAACTACACATTGTATGATTTTTTTGTTTGTTTGAAATTTATTCGACCAATACAATAGTTTACCTGCTAAATATATAGGTTAATAGGTTAGAAGAATACACCGGTAGAGTTGGACCAGTGCTGAGAGTCTTTACGCAGGAGTTTAACAGGTTGAAATGTGACGCACATAGTTTGGGGAAGTTTCAAAAACCGCTTTAAAATCATTTATTAATACCTCGTATTCAAAAAATGATCCTGTGGTATAGGACATAATAACTGAGAACAGGAGAATACTCCATTTTGTAACAAAACACTGCACGAACCATAATGCTGACGAAGAAACCTATTAACAGAAATGATATGAATCCCAATTTTGCATTTATCTTTCTTTAGGCCTACATGAATCAAAAGAGCAAACATGAATGTACATTGTCCAAATCAACAACATAATATTTAGAACAATGGATTAAATCATGATTCGTGATAATTTCTTGACAATTCCTGCATGTTTTGTAAATATTTTCATTATCCTGTGTTTGAGATTGATCAACATATACCCCACAAACAAATTTCTATGCTGTGAACAGCAAAGAAATTATACGAAAATTCATGAAAGGAAAATAAATGCTGCATCAAACAAATATCATACGAGTACTATATACAACTGTAGCAGTTTTTGCATTTTATAAATTGTTCAACATTCAGAATAGCACCATTCCATTTCGACACCAGACGTCAAAGCTCTCAATATATATGTAAGTATATACGTGTATGGGTTTCCCACATAATGAATTCAATTTCAGTGGAAAATGAAAGTTCATACGTTCAGCATTTGAAAATAGGAACACTGAGGCATTTCACCGAAACAAAATCGTAGACAAATAGATGAGACTTGAAAATTTTACTCTGAAATACAGTGAGAGTCAAAAAAGAAAACCCAGATTTAGTTATCTCCAATCTCAAAATCTTTATAAACAAATCATATTAGAAACATCAGGAAATCATAGCATAATTATTTCGACTTTCGCGCGGTTCATTGGTCATTCATAATTTTGGTCACAAGTGACTGCTTAACAATAAAATTTGTTGAAAAAAAAATTGCTCTTGTCCAAGTTTTGAGTTTGCAGTGTGCATATGGCTGGTTGCTTTGTTGTGAATGTTCTGCACGGCCATTGTTATCATGTCTGCAGCACCCACAACACCAACTGGGATAAAATAATTTCGACATATCTCACAACAACGATTGTTGATCAGTGACGCGTGACCGAACATGAATGACCAATGTACACCACATGAAATTTCAATGATTGTATGTTATCATTCCCTGCTTTAAGTTTTATAAACAAATTTTGACCAAAAAAAAAATGAATCTGATATTTTTTTGGGGGGATCTCACTGTTGTGTGTCCAGCCGAAATTAACGGTATTTTATCACTTAGTTTAAGGTCAATGTCCATTATTACCACAAAGCAAAACGTCCAGGCAAAACACATGACCGAGTGACTGTCACACAAGTCTACAATTCTATGGAAAGGCGTTAATAAGCCAGTTCGTAAATACAATTTGCGCATGTGCAGAACGAAAATCATTAACAAAGCCAGTATTATAGAAGACTTAAAAAAAAATGGATAGCTCAATGTGAGAGGTAGCCTTTTCACAAGGCCCTCTCGCTGTTATGGGCGAGCGAAGCAGCGAGAGGGCCTTGTCAAAAGGCTACGTGAGAGGTATATCTAGAAAATAAATCATGCATGCACAAGACGCATCATCAGAAATGTGCAGGTAAAAGGTATTCTTCTCCAGAGAATACAATAAAAGCAATTCATGCAGGCCATCATCCTTCAGATATGGTTGCACTCAGATGTCGCACTATCTACTCTTCAATGATGGTATACTATTGTGAGGTCATTTTGTAACATCAGCAAATCCTTATTAAAATAAATCATGGTTTCATGGTAAATTATGGTAACACCATGATTTACCATGGTTTGGGGCAAATTTACTATAGAACCATGTTAAACCATGGTATTTTCATGGTTTATCATGGTTTTACCATAGTAGTGCCATGGTAACGTCCAGTGGCGTGCACAGGAATGTGTAAAACCATGGTAATACCATGGTTTTACCATGGTTCCATAGAAAAATTTCCCCAAACCATGGTAAACCATGGTATTACCATGATTTTACCATATTATTACCATGGTATAACCATACGAACTGGCTCATATTTCTATGTAAAACATAACTTGGCGCTGAATATTAACATTTCCCTCTTTAGATAGCAACCATATATTGACATAAAACAAAGAAGACGAAATCCTTCGTCTCCCATTACGACAATTTAAATATTACTTTGCAACATTGTTTTACACTCTCTCCGATGGTTTCCGCCTGTAAGGTATAACTCCCCTCTCGCCCTTCGAATAATCCCCGTTGTCCTTTTCTGGATTGTACATTACAAGGGATACTAAAGCACCCGTGGCGGCTAGCAGTATAACCCCGACGTAGAAGAAGACGAAGAATAAGGCTATTTTGTAGTTCTCTTTTCTCCTAATGTGGCACTTCAAAAATCCATAATTCCAATCTTCCTTCTGTATATCCACTGATATTTTAGTGTAAAGTGTTGATAATGTGATATTCGCCCCATTCGGATACCGAATACTGGATAGGCCGTCGGTTTCCATTCTCTCTGCGGCGTGTTTTACTAAACAAAATCTGTGGAGAAAAATCGGGAGAAAAAAAAGGTTTGACGAAAGCTGATGTTTTAGTTTAATTTACTTCTCACTTTACATGCCACAGAATGAGATTTAAACGAAATTTACTCAAATGCAAAGTAATTACGATGTTGTCGATTGGAATCAATTCATTATTATACAACGGTGCGTACCCCCCCCCCCAAAAAAAAAAAAAACCAGAACCCTGAAACAAAGGCTTATTGTGCGGAAGCAATGGGGCGTGTTATTTAATACATATGATTGAAATAAACTTTGACTTATACTCGTTCAAATGATACATTGAACAAACTTATTTATCCATGTATTTCTGAGTACTGTGATTTTGAAAATTTAATGTCAAAAATAATTTGCTACACTTTTTGGCTTCGACCCTCAGCACATAAGAAAAAAAAAGAGACAGACACCTTTAGTGCTCAGTGTCAAAGCCAACAAGCATACATGTAAAGCAAGTTTTTTTTTTACACTAAATAATTACTCAGAGAGTAATTCATGGTACTCAGAGATGCATGAATAAATAAGCTTGCTTAATATATCATGTGAAAGAGCTTAAGACAGAGTTTATTTTAAACTTTTTTTTCAATCATACGCCCGATCGCTTTCGCACAATTTTTTTTTTTTTTTGGGGGGGGGGGGCACACACTGTATAGTAGTAGATGAACTACATTACGGTGAAATAAAGCATAATTGAATGAATGATATAATGAAATACAAACGATGTTTAAGAGATGCTAATTTGAAAACATTCTTGGTCAGAAATACCGGAGCGATTACAAGACAAAATCTCGCCTCGGTTAAATCAACAGGCTTTAAAAATCATCTGTATTTGATGGATGGAGTGGTCTTTTCCTTAGGATTTAGGCATAGTACATCCCTGATTTCCTTCCAGGCATTTGTAATATAAAATATATTTTAACGAAGCATTACAACACATTTAAAAACAATTAAAAGTGTTGGGGGATGGGGCTTTCATTTCAATGACAAAATTGAAAACCCATTATAAAACATTTTTGTTCTAATAGAAAATTGTGTGTAACTTGCAAAGAGGAAGCAAAATAATTTATAGTTAGTGCATTTAAATTACCTTTGCATTTCTGATGTTTTTTTTATTGTAATGAATAGGCCTATACCTACAATTATGAGTGTGATTTAATTTCCGTATCGTCTCATACTAAATAAATATAGCTTATTGGACACATATAACATTTCACTACCACCTCTTTGTTCGTCGACTACATACCCGCACTTTTTCGCACTCCGTTTGGTTTCATGGTATTTGAGTCAATCATGAAAACGAGAAAGAAAACTAAGACTGGAACCTACTCAAGGAGGAAACAGTTATGTCTTCCTCCAGTGCAGGCTTCAAGCAGAGACTTCAAATGTGAAACACCTCTCTTGCCACAGCACAAACACGACCATACTAGTCTAAACGTTGGTGAAGTACAGTTTACTCTGAGTATACCGACGAAACAGAAATAGAAACAGTTTGTTTTTTAAACCAAATTTGTTTCCATAACGTACAAATTATATATGTGGTCGAATGTCGATTGTTTCCATAACCACAAATTATATTTGTGGTCGAATGTCATCAATGTAAGTTTTTTGTTTAATTTAGATTTATATCATCACTGATTGTATTCCATTTTGTTGTTAGTGTGTAATTATTTTTACATTGGTTGCTATCCTCCTACTAATTAGTTCGTCTTCCAATTCGGTATGTTTGAGTCAGAAATAGTCTGCGCGTGTGTTGGAACATCCGTTTTCGTGTTTTTGTTCCCGGCGGAACATAGTCTTGAGAAAAAACACCATAACTTTAAAGTGAAATTATGAATTTGAATGAAATTCACGATTGGTCATTGAATACATTATTTTTTATTTGGCAAAATTTCAATCAGTACATTTCCATGGGTATGGGTAATTATTTTGCGAACATCAGAATTAGGCGTCTCGAGACCACGTTCTGCCGGGTGGGAACAAAAAACATATTGCTAGTGCCCGCGCACAGACTATGTTCTGCTGGGTACCTGACGGATTTGGATCATGGAAAGTTATGCACATCCAACTACACATCTGTACCCACCCACTACACCCAAGATCAACAGAATTCGGCTTACCTCTCACGACATTGATCGCGTTTGGACTTCTTTTTGTGTTTTAAAGTTCGATAATACCCCTCATCAGATCGAGTCACGTTAAAATTCCTCTCCGACAGCCGCTTGTAGATGTCATCGTCTTCCCCACCCCACCCCCAGTACATGTTGGAGTAGCCATTGGTCAGATCCACCTGTTCCTGGGTAACGCCCACCACGCCTCCAAAATCCGCGAGGTACGGATTCCTGAAAGGTCAAAGGTCAAGACGAGATGATTTTTTTTTGAAGACACTATTTAATATTGTGGAGGTTCGATTAAAAACTATGTGGTCAAATTTTGATATTTGACATGCATGATAGTACTTGAATGGACAAAAAAAATCATCCTGGAAGACAGTACTAGAAAGTTATGCTACCACTGGCAGGGTATGTATGGATAAACATTATACGTGACTTGCATCCGGTGTACTACACGTAATTGTAACATAGCGGTCTATGGGAGCAATGGGCATGTCAAATCTGGGTACTCAGATTTTCCCTCTTTGTAAAGCACTAAATGATCGTTTTGAAGTTCATTCTTGTCAGGGCTTAATTACAGACTTTATCGACGAAACTTATACAGCATGGAAGATTATGTAGTTCAGATTTGTTAAATTACATGACTCATTGATAATTATGTCTTTAAGGTTTGTCAAAGTTCATTTAAATAACGCAATATATAAACAAAGAGTTTAACAATGTGAAAATGTATCACGATTAGAACAGAAATAACAAAGTTATGGGAATCGTTGTATCTCCTTGTGTGATTTTTTGTCTAGCTCCTATAATTCGCTAAAAGTTATTATGTACATAATCAGTGTATTAACACAATGTTAATTTTTAGGCATGCGAATGAGACGCCCTGCCTTTAAGTACCAGTTTTTGAGAAAAGAATACACGACACACCAAAAGAAACCAAATTAACCCATGTAGTTACTCCATAAACAGTGAAATTTACTATTTATGGTGTAAATTTAACTCGAAATTCACTCTTTCACCCTGAATTCACTTCTCCACGAATGGAATTCATTTCTTGTTGTTTAAAAACGTAAGGTCCACATTACCCGTATTGGAATTCTTCTAGATTTATGGCGTAGTGTTTTGGGAAGTCTTCGCATCCATAATAATTGGTCACGTTCATTGGGATGTAGTCGACATCGTGAAATATGTAGCAATCCCATCCACTCCCATCATAACTCGCCAACTGAAACCCGACGTTCCGCATTGCTCCACGATTCATGACCTCCGAGAAACCCTGAAAGTAATGATGATGATAACAATGATGAGGAGGAAGATGATGTGAAAAGGGGGAAGAGGAGGAGTTGGAGGAGGAGGAGGAGGAGGAGGAGGAGGAGGAGGAGGAGGAGGAGGAAGGGAGGAGAGGGAGGAGGAGGAGGAGGAGGAGGAGGAGGAGGAGTGGGAGGATGAAGGTAGTTGTGATAAAGATGATAACTGGTGGCGATTATGATGATTATGTTTATAATGGTGGTAATGATGATGATGATAATGATGATGATGATGATGATGATGATGATGATGATGATGATGATGCTGCTGCTGCTGATGATGATGTTGTAGTATTAGTAGTAGTAGTAGTAGTAGTAGTAGTAATAGTAGTAGTAGTAGTAGTAGTAGTAGTAGTAGTAGTAGTAGTAGTAGTAGTAGAAGTAGTAGTAGTAGTAGTAGTAATAGTAGTAGTAGTAGTAGTAGTAGTAGTAGTAGTAGTAGTAGTAGTAGTAGTAGTAGTAGTAGTAGTAGTAGTAGTAATTTATGGTGATTTTGATCCTAAGATGAGGAGGAGGAGGAGGAGGAGGAGAAAGAAGAAGAAGAGGAGGAGAAGGAGGAGGAGGAAGAGGTGGAGGAGTAGGAGGAGGAGGAGGAAAGGGGGAGGAGTGGGAGGAGGAGGGTTGTGGTGATGAAGGTGATTATTCATGGCGATTATGATGATAATATTTATAATGGTGATGATGATGATGATGATGTAGTAGTAGTAATTTATATGGTGATTTTGATACTAAGATGAGGAGGAGATGGAGGAGTGGGAGGAGGAGGAGGAAGAGGGGAGGAGTGGGAAGATGATGGTGGTGTGATGAAGATGATTATTCATGGTGTTTATAATGATAATATTCATAATGGTGATGATGATGATGATGATGATGATGATGATGATGATGATGATGATGATGATGATGATGATGATGATGACTCTGATTATGTTAACAATACATGGTAGCGATTATGATGATTACGTTTATAATGGTGATGATATTGACGATGATGATGATGATGATGATGATGATGATGATGATGATGATAAGAAGAATATCATATCAATCAACTCAGCACCTCTGTGCATTGTGCATAGGTTCTTACCTTGTTGAAATCCGAGTCGAGCCCGACCATGTTACCGGGTTTTTCCCGAATAATACCCTTATTGGTATAGGTACTTTACGATTGGTCATTATTAGCTTCGTGATAATAATGCAGGTCAATGGAAAAAAAAAACGATGATCAATTTCATTATTAATAACTGCATTACTTTTCTGTTCTCGTTTCTGTTAGTCCTGTTGAACATGATAGGCAAGTCCATATTGCTTACTATGTACCGCGAGCACGATTTTGAAGCTCTGCAAAGACAGTGACTGGAGCACTGCACACAGTATTAGCTATACACTCACCGAATGTTCAGGATATCGTCTGGGGAGACACTTGACGAACGAAAGGATTAAAGAGCTTGAACGTAAGAACTATAATCATACTGCATGCCTTGTTTGATTGTCGGTTGTGTTTGCCGATATCAAAATCCCAAATAATTCATCATTTCATTTCATTTTTTGCCTTCTGTCCACAAAAGGGAAATAAACCTCTCTTAAGTCGTTTTTTCAGAGATTTCTCATAATGATTCGAATCTCACATTTAGCCTCAAGAGCACCGTGCGGCGCCAATCTATAGTGTGTCCCCCCAAAAATGGTCCAATTGGGAGAAAATTATCTAAGGTATTTTTTTTCTCAAGAGGTATGTGTATTTGGTATAATATTAAAGCAAAATAAATTTTCTTTCTGTTAAAGTCAATTTCATTTAATTTACTTTTATAAATCAAAAATCATGATTACTTTTGTGCAGTCAGGCAAAATCGCGTTTGTCCCACTTTTCGTGTTGATATTGAAAATCAACAATGACACTTTAAAACAGAATGTGTTAATTACAATGAATATCAAAACTAATTAACAACTTAAATTACGAAAACAATAATGAAAGAACCCACAGAAACATTTATTCTTGATAAAGTATGTTATACTTAGTGGTTCTTGGTGTTAAAAGGCCATAAACTCCTTAGGTGTTAGGGGAAAAGTAAGGTCGCTGCTGTGCAGCCATCCCGTTATTGAACATTCACACTATGTTCATGTTGCACCGCACATGTACATCTCCTTTGTTAATGTAAGGTTTACTCTTTCTTATGGAAATAATAGCACAAAACAACCTCAAAGTGTTTGAAATATGTTTGTAATGATCACTGAATCATTTTACGATAATTCACACGCCTTTTAACATGTTTAATGGTTTCTTTGTCCAAAGATAGTTTAAACAACGTGCAAGATCTACATACATAGTAAAAGTGTATAGTCATTGCAGAAAATTCAATATATCTCAAGATTAACGCAACCAAATGAAATGACATAATTGCACTTAAAAGTGCGGTGTTTTAGCTTTATGACAATATCCAACTTGACTACGTTGTGTTTGATTTTCATATATTTAAAAAATAATTTCCGATTGGACCATTTTTTCTGGGACACACTGTATATGCGGCAATGATATCCCATCACGCCCTTTATTTCCGCGCGAAGAAGACTACAGACAAATGAGAAGCATGGGACGGTGTAACTTCGGGGGGGGGGGTCGACATTTTGCCAAATTTTCTTATCCGTGCCCGAATAATATTTTATTTTCTATTTTGGGGATAAACTGGAAGATACGGAGAACGTGCATGGTCTTTTTAGAAGTAATAGACCGAATTTAGATTAAGACAGTCATAAAGAAAATTGTGGATTTTGTTCGGAAGGGGGCTTTCAAATAATGAAACAATGGAAACACATAATCTATTTCCTCTCCCTTTCTTTAAAATTTTGATATTTTGTTAAGTTGATTTTTTGTGCATTTTATGTGACGTACAGAACGATACCGTTTTTAGCAGAAGCTTGAGCAGACGGCAGATTTTTAATATCCCTGCCGCTGATGTCCCCCACGCAATGTCCCTTGTCACACACCCCATTTGTCAAATACATTAGATTGCCGTTCTGGGAACATGTCAAAATTAACCATCTATTCTGCGTTAATTCTAGGCGCGTAATAAATGTACAAAAATGGCCCGGGTTGTAATGACTGTTGCAATCATTACAGAATCTAATCCTTGCCGAGGAACAAAATACTGAAATGAACGATGGGTTGTCATGATAGCAAGGGTCTAAAAGTCGTAAATTTTACAACAGTTTTCTGCCGTGGGTATATAGAAATATAAATTTACCGGGTAAAAATCTTCGGTGCTATAAATCACTCACCTGTTCGGCAACGAATATCCCAAACTCCAATTTTTGGTTTAGAAGGAAAGGCACTAGATTCCGTAAAAGGATGTGAAGATTGTCAAACCGGTCTCGAAAAGGTATAACGATTGCCACCTAAAAAACCTCTCTTAAGTCCGTTTTTTTCAGAGATTTCTCATAATGATTGCGAATCTCACATTTAGCCTCAAGAGCACGCCGTGGCGCCGCAATCTATAGGGTGTCCCCCCAAAAATGGTCCAATTGGGAGAATAATTATCTAAGGTATTTTTTTCTGCAAGAGGTATGTGTATTGGTATAATATTAAAGCAAAATAAATTTTCTTTCTGTTAAAGTCCAATTTCATTTTAATTTACTTTTATAAATCAAAAATCATGATTACTTTGTGCAGTCAGGCAAATCGCGTTTGTCCACTTTTCGTGTTGATATTGAAATCAACAATGACACTTTAAAACAGAATGTGTTAATTACAATGAATATCAAAACTAATTAACAACTTAAAATTACGAAAACAATATGGAAAGAACCCACAGAAACATTTATTCTTTGATAAATATA
>JZLH01S0270692.1:36045-46692 GCA_001188425.1 Eucidaris tribuloides
GAAAATAATTTAATGTACAGAACAACAACTTAGGATTGGACATGTTCTTTGTCATTAAATTAGTCTACTGTATAAATGACGTAGAGCCTAATGGCTGTTATCTTTCTTCTTTTTAAAGCCAAGTATAGTTTTGGTATAAAATTACAACTTTTTCATCAAAATAATCTTTCACCATGCTTTCACAAGTATGGTATTGTCACCCACACATCAGAAAACAATATAAACCCTGCTGAAAATTGTTTTGTATAGTTAATAAATCTGTAACGACCCCACCAGTTTAAAAAAATGCTGAGCACGTATCCTTCATGTCGATAGGTCTTTTGTAATAAGGTCTGAAATGAAGCATGGAAAATGTATTTCATATGAATGTATTTAGTGCTTAATAAAGGAAAACCATGACGAGTGACTCATGGTTACCGGATTCACCATGCCATTTCCCGCCTAGACTTAGCTGAGTGTAGATCTAAGGCCTTTCTATACCTCCACGCCAGTGCGAAATTCATGGGTGACGTTCATTTATGCAACATGCGTGCCAGCTGGCAAAAATAACTTTCAAACGTTTATTTTGTCCATTTAAGCACTACTATAGTTAGCTCAAAATATCACAGAGTCTGATTTTTTTATTGAAAGCTTCACAATGTTAGCCTACGGCTCGGTCTTTAAAACTTATTTTAACATAATCTCAACTCATTGTCACAAATGTGCGATACTGACATTTAAGTTTTTTAAAATATTTTTTGATTGACACTTTCCGTTTATTTCGACATGATAATAGTTCATCATAATAAGTCCATCATTATATTCATGCAACATATAATGATACTATGCCTTTTCCTTTGAAAAATCAATCAAATCAGGTTTGACAGGACGTATGGGCGATTTATTCATTATAGGGCTTCCCATACCTTTCGCTTACATACTTATTTAAGCTTAAAATTTAGATATGAAGTCGACTTATACATGTATTCATGTTGTAAATTCCCATGTGCACATTGTCTTGACAAGTGAAAAAAACATGTATAAAAAAAAAGATTACAACATGTAAACAAGGACACCTTACTTAAAACAATGTTAATTTTGATCGCGTTGCCACCAATTTGATTGCGTACGACTAGAATTCGAGGCGCTTCAACGCCGCCTTTCAGTTAAGTATCAAACAATCTCACAAGGAAAAAATCCAGGAAGACTCTGTCTCATGAGTTTTTATTTTCAGTCGAGTGTCTGAAAATATGTAACAGCTCATATAAAACATAAATTGATTTATTGTGGAAACTGAGTTGAAATATGCATATTCCGGAGTTTCAATGTCGAGTACTAATATTCAGTGTTTAATGTCACTGATGGTGAGTGTATATAACACTTTATCTCTTTCATTTTTTTCTTCCCCGTTGTCACCTCTCGCAGTTGTAGACCGCTGCGGATCGGAGGGTGGCTCAGAGTGCTCCTCACCGGATTTTTTTACCGGGAACTAGCCTCCCAGGAATTAAGATTATTCAAATTAATTGTTGGCACCATTTAACGACTGGGAGGGGTCTGTTATTTTCTAGTAAAAAGCAAAATGGGAAGGTGCTTTATTTTGTGCCCTTTTCAAATACAGCTTTTGAATAATAAAACATTCCGGGTCTCGAGACCACCCGCATCTTATAAGTTCTTCGAATAAATTTGCATCATTAAAGTTATGGCCACGTATTACCGTAGCCGGGTAGAGGCAACTCGGGGGGGGGGGGGAGGGGGAGGGGTGGGCAATGTACTCTTTTTTTTACGGGTATGAGGACACTGAGCCTTTTGCACCATCTTTTAGAAGAAAATGGTAACTAAAGAGGGGTACCCATGTTTCACGGGCTGGTCTCGCCAAAATGCATACCATGGAACTACTACAGGTCCACGGTAGACACATATTTAGGGATTGTCGTAAAAACAGAAAAATGAAAAATATGAACCCATCTTTAGAGATTTTGTGTTGCTACACTTGTTCACGGATTTGTGTGTGTATGTGGTGTGTGTTGGGTGTGTGTGTGTGTGGTGTGTGTGTGTGTGTGTGTGTGTGTTGTGTGTTGTGTGTGTGTGTGTGCAGTGTGTGCTGGCCGCTCCGCCGCGCGTGTGCCGTGTGCTGTTCTCATTCGCGCTGTGCGTGCCCTTGTCGTGTGGCCCTCCCGGAGTCGTGCTGTGGGGCTGAGTGTGTGGTGTTGCGGTGTTGGTGGTGTGTGTGTGTGTCGTGTGTGGTGTGTTGTGGCCTGTGGCCTGGTGTGTGTGTGTGTGTGCTTGTGGGTGCTGTGTGTGTGGTGTGATGGTTGTGTGCAGGATGTGTGTGTGCATGTGTGGTGAGTGTGCGATGTGCTGTGCTGTGTGTGTGTGTGTGGTGTTGTGATTGTGTGTGTGGTGTGTGTGCTGTGTGTGCTGTGGTGTTGTTGTGTGTGTGTGTGTGTGTGTGTTGTGTGTGTGTGTGACGTCCACCTTGTGTGTGTTTTGACAAGTGTTGCGCGCCTCCAGCTTCCTCTTCGTTGTCTGGCAGAAGGGCCTTAGCATATGTTTCCTGCAGAATCGAATTGCCTCTAACTTCAAACCATTTGACTTTTTTGCAATTAATAATCGAAGTTAATAGAGGTATTCTTAGATCTTCTGTCGTTTGTTAAGGGTAAATACAAATAAGCGGCATATTTCTCAAATATCTACTCACCTTCCATTTGGGCTTTACACGTGTGTTGGTATCCAGTGTCCACCGGTAAGTTACAAATAACCATCATATTCACGCCCATCGACTGGTGGCATTTTATTTGAAAATTTGCATATGGCTCGTCCTGTCGAACCCCTTTTGGTCTCTTTTACCAGCACCCGACGTCTTAAGAAATGTGTCGCTTCTTGCGCTAGACTGGCCGTACCCTGTTAGTGAAATTCCTGAAAACGGTAATTCGGAGGTAAGGAGGCTGTAATTACGTTACGTCCGGCGACATATTTATTGCTGAAAAGAAGAATATAGAAGTGTTGATAAAATTAATAGGTAGTGATGGTGTAGTAGTTATTTTAGTAGTTTAGTAGTGTTGGTAGTAGTAGTAGTGTATGACACTCATGCTCATAATTATGGATATTTTGTTGATACTTAGTTCTTTGTCCTATATCGTCCAAAATTTTCAAGACAAGGTTGTTTAGGTTCACAAAAACGCAATATGCTGAGCATTTTGGTTTCCTTGAGATGACTAAATTAAAAACAAAAATACGTTTGAGCCTGCAATACATGTTTTTCTTATCCACCAAAAAATCTGGGACAGCTATTAAGATTAAGTAATTTTACAAAACAACCCCCAAAACTGAATGAACTTGTATCCTAATTCATTTTATCATTAAATTAACATCAGAGTTGTCTTTTACAAGTCTAATAACGCGCGTAAACACCACGTGACTCAACAACACAATACGCAGTTATAAACACAGGTTTAGTGTTCGAGTCGCGACGCTACAAAATGCTCAGCATTCCTGAAATTCTTACGATTGATAATTGTTTCCGACTGGTGTGGCCAATATTAATCTCAAACTCGTAGTTCACGAAAAATGCCAATTCTAAAGTGTTTCTAAATATTCCAGTTAATTGATGAGCATGAGTGTAGTATAGTAGTAGTATGTGGTGGTGGTGGTGGTGGTAGGTAGTAAGCTAGTAGATAGTAGTAGTAGTAGTGTGTAGTTAGTAGTAGTAGCTAGCAATAGTAGTGTTATTGTTGTTGTTGTCAGTAGTAGAATTAGTGTGTAGTTGTTGTTGTGTTGTTGTTGGTTGTTGTTGCTGCTGCTGCTGCTGCGTGCAGTATAGTATGTTTCATTGGTGGTGATGAGCTGAAACTGTGAAGGCGGTGTAATGAATTATCATTGGTGGGTGCGATAATGGATTACTTGGTCTACAAGTAGCAAAAACGGAGACTTGCGACGACCTACATGTAGCTGAAATGCAGTTGAAGTAAGGTGAAAGCTGAAGTGAGGTGAAGTGCAGGGTGGCACTTGTTAATTGAATAATGAATCTATAATTTCTTTATCAATTCAAGTAACATTTTTCCAAGAACTGTCCATGCGCTTATTTGGCGAGGTACGGGCGAGGGTATTTGCTATTATTTGTTACCATCTTCGTTCTTCACCTGATATAATTTTGATATGTAAACCTGTCTCGGCGTCTGCATTGAAAGACAAAAAAAATCTTATTAAAGAGCAGTTTGATACACTTACCACTTATGTTCGGCTAACCATCAGCACATTCACATTGTGGGCTTTGTGGTTTGGAATAAAATTATCATTAGAATTTCTTCGCCTCAGACAGTAAAAATTGAGATTAATGAGTGAAAGCGGGAACTCGCTGATGCACTTTTCTTAGGAAAGTGCTATACACGTGCATTCCATACTTAATTATTATTGTTCGATCAATAACAATGGCAGGCGCTAAAACCCTGCAATGGTAATCATGAAGGCTGATTGTTTGTCGAACACTAGTAGGAACCCTGCCCAGCGCGTTTTCGTGTTTTATTTATTTATCTATTAGTTATTTTTGTGGGGGGGGTAGGGCAAATTCGTTTGTAATTATGCTTTGTGGTAAAATCGTGCATGTTCAGCCTGCCGATAGTTTATAGTTTACATATACAAGAACCGCACCAGATGCCAACGGGCATGCCCCCCCCGCCCCCCGCCCCCGCCATCAAACGGCCAGAAGCAGCGGGGATAACAGAAAAATGGGGCAACCGGGCCCGAGGGAATTTCTGCTTCATTTCAATTCACCCTCAATTAGCATGGACTTGATCAAGCATGCAAAATCCAGAAAACAAGTACATTTAATAAATTATTGGGTGTTAGCAGTTTGGATATATTAGTAATAAGTAATAGTATTAATATTCCATGATATACTGTTGACAATACATGCATCAGTCTAATATTATTACCTTACTGAGTAAAGCGTTTCTATAAGAATGCAAAAAGACAGGGAGGAATTTGTTGTGCAGTTTTCAAATCATTCTGTTTAGGCTTAGAGTTGCATGGACAATTTTTGGATTTATTTTGGGAGACATACACCACATACGAGTTTTCGACAGCGAGGTTGCCATCATTTCTTTTTCAATTCATTTATTTATTTCCATCTCAAAATTAATGGCAAATATAGTACCGATGATTATTACATAAAACAAATATTTAATTAAAACGTGACGACCATTCTATGTAATTCAGTATAAAGTTTCAATTCAAATTATACAAAATTTACAATGTAATGGTAATACCATAAGGCAGAGACCATATTACCGAAATACTCAAAGTGGAAAAAATTGCAATTCATTAATCAAGATAGGATCTTACAAAGACAGCAGGGTTGTAAGGAGATAGCAAGATCCCAACTAATTAACGCAATGTATTAGTCACTAAATTTCCATAAAATGGTCGGAACTCTATTTGATTGAACGAGAAGAGATAGTACATTGTGTAACTATATATATACATACAGATAGCCAATTTAATTAATAAACCAAATCTAACGCGTACAATGAGCACCAAGCACAAATAAGTTTAAAATAGATTGAAATTTTTATTGTAATTACTATAAAGACGTGAGTTCTGCCTTAGTAAATACAGCATAGCAAAGAAAGGAAACAGATTGATGTGGATATTGTTTATATCTTACACAGATATTTTTTATATCTTGGTGAAGCACATTTTCATCTTGAGCTTTCCATTCACGCATGACTGAGCAAAGACATTCAGAGGACAAATCACAAAAGCATTTGCCACGAGAAATCTGAAACTCAAACTGTGAAATATTTTCGAATATTGAAGGCATCTAAAACGGTGTGTTTTACTGCTTCTTTCATATGATACTGCATATGTGAAAATGAGCGATGCATGAATGAGAAAATATTATTGAAAGATGTTTGTTTCCAAACATGGTCTTAGATTGCATTTATTATCTCTGCTGTGGCCATCAGGGCAGCAAACACCGCACGAACATCACACACACACACAAACCCAACTCACACACACACACACACACACGACACACACCACACCACACACACACACACCACACACCACACACATCACACACGCACACACCACACATACCACACATACACACAGGCACCCACACACGCGCACAACACACGCGCACACACACACCACACACACACACACACACACATAGAATATATATATACACACACACATTATATATATACACACACGATACACACACACATCACGGTACACACACGATACGCGCGACGCGCCGCGTGACGCGCACCATACACAGATACACGACACACATACGCCACACACGCACACACACACTTACACACACGCACACACACAAATAGTGTGATTAGACTATAAGATTATTACGAAGAGATAAGCGTTAATTGCCACACGAAATGAGCCTGATGTGCTTATAAATCTTTGCGTACAAACTTTATCAAAAGTCAGTATGATTGCAGTATTTATTCGCTTTATTCTGTAAAACCGTAAATTCTCGTGAGATCAGTCTGCAGCGCAAACTGAAATCTTTCTGGGAAATCCCAATATAAATTATTCAATACGTGCAGCTTATTATTCTTACAAAAATATGCACGTACCATATGAAACACACCGTACTAATAGTGTTTGATATACTTATGTACGTAATATTTCATACGCCATAAGCTATATTTTTGTAAGTATTACAAACACGCAATTAATTGTTCCATTAAATAAAACTTCGCAGACTAAAAGTGCTATTTTGGACCCATACAATATGACTTGATTCAGACAAAATACTTCATTACTCACGTGGCAAAGAAGTGACATATTGAAAACGAAAACACGTTACTACAACATCTCTCTCGGTGATGGAATAAACATCAGCTGTTACTAGCACGACCAATCAAATAATTTTCACACAAATCCCGGAAATTAAATTTGGCCTCCATTTTTAAAAATATTTTTTTTAATATAAACCGACCTTCTGCTATCTTTGCTTGAACATGTCTGTGGGTATTCTTAGGTAGCCGACCTGGCTAGGTAATATACTATCTGTGGTTGTTTCGCACGATAGGATGACTGGGATAAATAACATGAATTAATAATATAAATAATACAAATAATAATATATATTCAATAATAATAATAATGTAATGATAGATGATGATTGATGATGATGATGATGAGTGATGATGATGATGATTGATGATGATTGACTTGGTGGTGATGATGATGATGATGCAAAATATGTTATACTTAGTGGTTCTTGGTGTTAAAAAGGCCATAAACTCCTTAGGTGTTAGGGGAAAAGTAAGGTCGCTGCTGTGCAGCCATCCCGTTATTGAACATTCACACTATTTTCATGTTGCACCGCACATGTACATCTCCTTTGTTAATGTAAGGTTTACTCTTTCTTATGGAAATAATAGCACAAAACAACCTCAAAGTGTTTGAAATATGTTTGTAATGATCACTGAATCATTTTACGATAATTCCCACGCCTTTTAACATGTTTAATGGTTTCTTTGTCCAAAGATAGTTTAAACAACGTGCAAGATCTACATACATAGTAAAAGTGTATAGTCATTGCAGAAAATTCAATATATCTCAAGATTAACGCAACCAAATGAAATGACATAATTGCACTTAAAAGTGCGGTGTTTTAGCTTTATGACAATATCCAACTTGACTACGTTGTGTTTGATTTTCATATATTTAAAAAATAATTTCCGATTGGACCAGTTTTTTCTGGGACACACTGATGTGCGGCAATGATATCCCATCACGCCCTTTATTTCCGCGCGAAGAAGACTACAGACAAATGATAAGCATGGGAAGGTGTAACTTCGGGGGGGGGGTCGACATTTTGCCAAATTTTCTTATCCGTGCCCGAATATAGTTTTATTTTCTATTTTGGGGATAAACTGGAAGATACGGAGAACGTGCATGGTCTTTTTAGAAGTAATAGACCGAATTTAGATTAAGACAGTCATAAGAAAATTGTGGATTTGTTCGAAGGGGCTTTCAAATAATGAAACAATGGAAACACATAATCTATTTCCTCTCCCTTTCTTTAAAATTTTGATATTTTGTTAAATTGATTTTTTGTGCATTTTATGTGACGTACAGAACGATACCGTTTTTAGCAGAAGCTTGAGCAGACGGCAGATTTTTAATATCCCTGCCGCTGATGTCCCCCACGCAATGTCCCTTGTCACACACCCCATTTGTCAAATACATTAGATTGCCGTTCTGGGAACATGTCAAAATTAACCATCTATTCTGCGTTAATTCTAGGCGCGTAATAAATGTCCAAAAATGGCCCGGGTTGCAATCATAATCCTTGCCGAGGAACAAAATACTGAAATGAACGATGGGTTGTCATGATAGCAAGGGTCTAAAAGTCGTGGATTTTACAACAGTTTTCTGCCGTGGGTCGTTAGAAATATAAATTTACCGGATAAAAATCTTCGGTGCTATAAATCACTCACCTGTTCGGCAACGAATATCCCAAACTCCAATTTTTGGTTTAGAAGGAAAGGCACTAGATTCCGTAAAAGGATGTGAAGATTGTCAAACCGGTCTCGAAAAGGTATAACGATTGCCACCTATAAAATATTTTTTAATGGAAGAACAACAACTTAGGATTGGAACATGTTCTTTGTCATGTAAATTAGTCTACTGTATAAATGACGTAGAGCCTAATTGGCTGGTTATCTTTCTTCTTTTTAAAGCCAAGTATAGTTTTGGTAAAAATTACAACTTTTTCATCAAAATAATCTTTCATCAATCTTTCACAAAGTATGGTATTGTCACCCCACACATCAGAAAACAATATTAAACCCTGCTGAAAATTGTTTATAGTAATAAATTGTAATGACCACAGTTTAAAAAAATGTGAGCAACGTAATCCTTCATGGTCGAAGGGTCTTTGATAAGGTCTGAAATGAAGCCATGGAAAATGTATTTCAATATGATTATTTAGTGCTTAAAAAGGAAAACCTACGAGTACTCAGGTTGACCGGATTCACCATGCCCATTTCCCCATAGACTTACTGAGTGTAGATCTAGGCTATTTTATACTCCACCGCAGTGGAAATTCATGGGTGACGTTCATTTATGCACATCGTGCCAGTGGCAAAATAACTTTCCAAACGTTTTATTTGTCCATTTAAGCACTACTATGTAGCTCAAATATCACAGTCTGATTTTTTTTATTGAAGCTTCACAATGTTAGCCTATGTCTTTAAAAACTGATTTTTAACATAATACTTCAAGTCATTGTCACAAATGTGCGATACTGACATTTAAGTTTTTAAATATTTTTTGTACACTTTCGTTTATTTCGACATGATAATAGTCATCATAATAATCATCATTTTATTCATGAAACATATAATGATACATATGCCTTTCCCCTTTGAAAACATCAATCAAATCAGTTTGACAGGAGTATGGCGATTTATTCATTATAGGGCTATTCCCTATACCGTTTTCATTACATACTATTTAAGCTTAAAATTTAGATAGAAGTCGACTTATACATGTATTCATGTTGTAAATTCCCATGTGGCACATTGCTTGACAAGCTGAAAAAACAACCCATGTATAAAAAAAAAGATACAACATGAAACAAGACACCTACTAAAACAATGTTAATTTGATCGCGTTGCCAATTTGATTGCGTACGACTAGAATTCGAGGCTCAACGCCGCATTTCTAGTTAATTCAAACAATCTCACAAGGAAAAAAATCCAGGAAGACTCTTCTCAGGAGTTTTTTATTTCAGTGTCTAGAAAATATGTAAAGCTCATATAAAACATAAATTGATTTAATTGAAACTGAAGTTGAAATATGATATTCCGGAGTTTCAATTACGAGACTAAATATTTCAGTGTTTACATGTCACTATTGGTGAGTGTATAACACTTTATCTCTTCATTTTTCTTCCCCTTGTCACCTCTCCAGTGTAGACCGCTGGGATCGGAGGGGGCTCAGAGTGCTCCTCACCCCTGGATTTTTTTTTACCCCGGGACCTAGCACTCCCAGGAATTAAGATTATTCAAATTATTGTTAGCACCATTTAACGACTGGGGGTCTTTATTTCTAGAAAAGAAAAATGGGAAGTGCTTTATTTTTGCCCTTTTCAAATCAGTTTGAATAATAAAACACGGTCTCGAGACCACCCCGCCCCTTTATAAGTTCTTCGAATAAATTTGCATCGTAAAGTATGGGCCACTATACCGTAGCCGGTAGAGGCAACTCGGGGGGGGGGGGGAGGGGGAGGGGGGAAGTACTCTGTTTTTTTACGGGTATGAGAGACACTGACCTTGCACCATCTTCAGAAGAAAAATGTAACTAAAAGGGGTACCCATGTTCACGGGTTTCTCGCAAAATGCATACCCATGGAACTACTACAGGTCCACGGTAGACCCAATATTTAGGGATTTGTCGTAAAAACAGAAAATGAAAATATGAACCCATCTTTAGAGATTTTTGTTGTACACTTGTTCACGGATTTGTGTGTGTATGTGTGTGTGTGTGTGTGTGTGTGTGTGTGTGTGTGTGTGTGTGTGTGTGTGTGTGTGTGTGTGTGTGTGTGTGTGTGTGTGTGTGTGTGTGTGTGTGTGTGTGTGTGTGTGTGTGTGTGTGTGTGTGTGTGTGTGTGTGTGTGTGTGT
>JZLH01S0270836.1:932-13166 GCA_001188425.1 Eucidaris tribuloides
ACGAATCCCTTTCCCTTGATGTATTAGATAAAAGAAGAAACAAACATATTGCGTGTGTAATGTATAAAATATCAGCAAATTTAACACCCAATTATCTGACAAGAAAATTCGAAATTAAAACATCTGTCTGTAATCTGCGTAACACTCCACAAAACTTCTCACTACCCAAAATTAGCACATGTTTTAGAAAGAAGAGCCTAAGTTATCACGGAGCAAAATTATGGAATAATCTACCAGCAGATGCGAAATCGAAACCCAATTATGAAAGTTTTAAGCGGAACCTAAATCGACTTTTTGATTGAAAATACACACGTCCTGGTAAATTAATTTTCTTCCGACCCATCTAAATACACGCTATTATTTCATTCTGATTTTCTTCTGCCAATGTTCATATTTAATTTCACTTTAATTGCTTTAATTTTGTTATTATTATTGTAAGTTTATCTATGTTTATTTTTCGTGCATTTTTCTTATTTTACTTTTATGTTTTATTCTAGTGTGAATGTTCATGCATTCAGTTCTGTTACAATGTTATACGTTTCTTATATAATTTTGTTCTTTGTGTTTATCCGGGCACGGACATGCTGTAAAACAGCCTTTGGCTGATACATGTTGCCGTGCTAAAATAAAATAAATGAAACGAAACGAAACGAAACGAAACAATATAAAGCATTTTATACTCAGTACCTGGCAAGTTTCCGAGCTAGACAGTCAAGTTTAATAGAATTACGGTAGCCGTTAAACTTTGATTTGAACTATTGTCTCCTAGAGATAAAAACAAATAATCTAGTATAGAACACAAGTAGAACAAACAATAAACAGTATTTTCGCGCATTGTTTTCAAAATTTTACTTTTTTACTTATTTGCTGATTTTACAGGAACATCCTTCATCAATAGCCTACGGGCATGTATGGTGTTTTTCTGTGCTGTGAGAGGAGTTCAAACGCGATTCTTTGCTTTGAAATCGGTCTTCCTTATACCTTAATATGATATTTTGTTGTGTATTCTATATTTTCTATTTGTTGGGGCTAACTTTGTATTTAGAGCGGGATGCTTCTTTGTCATGTTTTAAGCAGTTATATAATACATTACTATTTCATGTATTTCATCGTGTTAAGATGTATTTCATAAATAATCGTTGGTGCGTTGAAAACGTTAGGTTTGGTTTGTTCATAACGCTACCAAATGTCACCGAAGGAGGGGATGGGGGGGGGGGCTTTTCGAAAGTACGCGTTCAGAG
Source organism: Eucidaris tribuloides (assembly GCA_001188425.1). Classification (NCBI taxonomy): domain Eukaryota; kingdom Metazoa; phylum Echinodermata; class Echinoidea; order Cidaroida; family Cidaridae; genus Eucidaris; species Eucidaris tribuloides. The sequence goes on from JZLH01S0270836.1 coordinate 2,174, forward strand.
AGTTCGTCCCTACCTACCTCGTATGGAAAGCGATTTGTGGTATAGAGAAATTATGTACAGAAACAATTGTTTTTTTTTATTACAAAGCGTTTGGTTGGTATCTAACAGGAAGGCTTACATTTGATAAGCATTGTTTGTAAATAGATGCACTAATGATATGTATAAAATTTGTAAGTGAACAATGACGTTTGTTTGAATAATACATTACAACTTTAGCATGCCATCGTTCTAATCGTACCGGAGGTTGCAAAGTCACGCAAGATGGCGTCCGGAATGTGCGATCGTTACAAAAGACTAATTAGTTAACAGTGAAATCGTGAAAAAAACAACAACAACGACATTTTCTGTACTCCCCGCAACAAACACAAGAGTGTATGTGTATCGAGGTCCATGTTGAAGAGTATCGGATGTCGAATGCTTCTTTGTCATGTTTTAAGCAGTTTTATTATACATTACTATTTCATCGTGTGAAAATGTATTTCAAAAATCATTTTTTTCTTGTTTGTATAATATTCACACACAAAATGTATAGTCGCCTTAGATACTAAAGTTAAGATAGTGTAGCATCCTCAATTTACAATATGTCTGTATACTACTTTTTGCTTTTTTGTCATGGTTTGGTAGAATCCTTCTGGTTCGAAGATCGATACACCGATCATCCAATGACCGAGGGTCCAATAGATCGATTATTGAAAAGGTCCAACAGACCGAGGGTCCAATAGACCAACTGTCCATGGACACTTTCTTTTTAATCGGTCTGTCGGATCGTTTCCGATAATCGGTCTGTGAAGCCCATTCGATAATCGATCGATATAACTCCCAGTCTATCGGCCTATCGGTCTATTGGACTGCAACTCTTGGTTAATATATATTACGTACGACACAGGTTTTATACAATAGTTTCATCAAACATTATAGCAATCAAAGAAAAAGACTCTCAGTACTCACTGTATGTTTCCAGAATTATTACAGGTTATTATACTGTTAAAGTGATTTTCCTCACATTGTAATTGTAATAGCAGGAACACAACTACGGAAGTTGTAATATTATTTTGAAAGACAGTGTACAATCACTTCACTTGTTCAATTTTGCTAAATCAGTGGAAGGCCCCACAAAGTTTTGAATCAGGGATAAACTCTGTTTGTTTAAGGTCAAACTCTGATTTGATAGTATCATTCATGACTTATCACCGTGACAGTTGTCAACCTATTTCGATTATTTGTACAATCATCTTTACGCAGATATCAGCTGATCTGATTTATAGAAGTGTTTTATTTTGTAATTAAAGCAAACTAAACTAATGGTAGTGTCATGGCGACGATCCTTGTGCTCATTCAAAAAGGAGTCGCTTTGTTTAAAGTCCATCTATTATCTTTGAAGTGAGTACATAACATACATCAAGTTTAATACTCTATCGAATTGGTGTAGAATCTGTGCATTCTGCTAAACGGTATAAGTACAATGTGGTATATAGTCCACTGAACGTCTGAGATATTGATTTTGCAAATGTGAATCATATATTGCATTACTATTTACGTGATATAACCTTTGTTCTTTTGCAAGTTAAATAAAGATGATAACCGCGTGTACACAAAATCTCTACTTGACTGTTGGCATTTGTTTTTCATATTGAGGGTGATTATGGTGATGATAACAACAATGATGATTACAATGAGAGTTGTGGTGGTGGTGGTGGTGATGAAAATGAAAATGATGATGGCGATGGTGGTGATGGGGATGATGATAATGATGACGATAGTGCTGATGACGATGATGATAACAGTGAAAGTGATGACGGTGATTATGATGCTGATTACATTAATGATAAGGATGATAATAATAATAATGATAATAATTATGATAATGAGGATGATGGTGGTGATGATTATGATGAAAGAGATGATGGTCGTGATGATGGAGACGGTAATGTTAGTGGTTGTGGTAGCTATGATGATGGTAATGATGAGGATGATGAAGAGAATGAGGAATATTATTACAGTAATGGTGATGCTGGTGATAATGATGATAATTATGGTAATGGGGATGATGTTGCTGATGACGATACTTATTATAGTGAAAGTAATGATGATAATAATATTAATGATAATGATGATGGTAATAGTGATGATAATTATGATAATGAGGATGATGGTGATGGTGGTGATGATGATGAAGATAAAGGTGATGGTTGTGATGATGAAGACGTTGGTAATATTAGTGGTTGTGGTCAAGACATGTTGATGGATATTTGCGAAGCACAAATCTGTTTACACAGGCATACTTTGGAGACATTGTACATGGTTCTATAAGATATTAACCAAAAGGTTTAGCTGTACTGGTACCGACACACAAACACTAACGTACCGACAAACATCAGTACCCCAGTACAGGTATGCCTGTGTAAATACAATTGTGTTAGGGTGTGTTTATGCTAGTGTATGTGTACACGATTGTGTGTGCGTATTTATGTGAGACACAGTGTGTATGTGAGAGAGTGTGTGTTTGTGTATGTGTGTGTGTGTGTGTGTGTGTGTGTGTGTGTGCTGTGTGTGCGTGTGTGTCGTCGTGTGTGTGTGTGTGTGTGTGTGTGTGTGTGTGTGTGTGTGTGTGTGTGTGTGTGTGTGTGTGTGTGTGTGTGTGTGTGTGTGTGTGTGTGTGTGTGTGTGTGTGTGTGTGTGTGTGTGTGTGTGTGTGTGTGTGTGTGTGTGTGTGTGTGTGTGTGTGTGTGTGTGTGTGTGTGTGTGTGTGTTCATAATAAGGTTTTCCATCCTACCTGATTTTGTTTCCCAAAATGGAGGTGTGTTTAATGGGGGATAGTTATGTGGTGAAACATACTCAGATCAAAACTTTGAATATGCTGCACCTGTTCATGAGCCTGGAGACAAGACTATGATCAGAGAGGCCAAAATAAGGCTTAATCATATGAAACTACGCAGACTCATCAATAAAAAGTGGTGTACGCGGGTATTGACTTTAAAAAGTTTATTTAGTTGAATCTATGTACAGGAAATATACACACACAGCATATTTTAATCCATCTTTACATCAATGTTGTGAAATAATAATTCACTCAACCGATTAGGTTATATTATACATCATCAGTGAGAATATATAAATGGATATAATTTATATTCACAATACTATAGGTTGAAGAGCTATGCTATGTTCGTCCGGCAGATCGCACACTATCGAATAAGGGGTAGAAACAATCCAAAAAATATGGTCGCACATGTTAACCACACTTTTGAAATGACGCGAAAAGTTTCCATTTAAAGAAAAATGGAGGTCCATTGTGTTACTTTAAAAATAGTTAAGAACAATACACAAAAGGGGTCTCTGCTCGACGAGTACTTTTTTTTACTCAAATCACATGATTATTTTCGCATAAGTTTCAAAGATGTTTTTTTTTTAAAATATCGCTTGTAATATCAACAACCATTTAGTCCTCCGCCAGAAAAAAAAAATAAAATTGGGGGGGGGGCAAAATGTTCGCCCCTGACGGGGGCGCTTCTTATAAGTAAATTTAGTTTACGCCTATTAGATGGTAGCCTCGCGTCCTAGCGTCCTTCGACGAGTGTGCCCCATGAAACATACCTGAAGCAAACCCTTTCATTTTTTTCTTTTCTTCTAATCTTTCTAGCAATATAAGAATATTTTTCATCAGTGCTCGAACAATACGGTCACGTTTAAGCTTTTAATGAATACATTTCAGACTAAAACCGAATGGCAAAGTGAAAGTGGCTCACCAATGCATGCTGGCGCTGATACCACTTTCTGGTGTTTAACATTGATATGGTTGAAGTAATAGAAACATGACTTCCACAATAACGTAATATTGACAGTGAGAGAAATGTGCTAAAATGCCAAAAGCAAAGAGAGTAAACTTATGCCAAGATAATTTATCAGACAGTGTTCACCAGTCACGAAGTGATATTTTGGCCTTAGCACTACTTGCAAGGGATATCTATATTCTCGAAGAATAATACTTATTGGCTAATAAGCGCACATCACTTGTGATATGCATGTAGGCCTACGTACGTTCATGAGGAATGAAAATTTACGATTATTCTGAGCTCTGGTTGGCGCGAATAAATGTGTATAAATAAATGTTTTTGAAAGGATATTGCATGACAAATGTGACTTATGTTATTTTGAGTTAATAATAGCGTAATACAAAATTTAATTGATCAGACGTGAAAATCTGGATACATTCTGAAGCGGCTCGTTCGCTCTGCTCGTACTTAGTAAAATCCGGGGGGGGGGGGGAGTTCTCACGTATATTGGGTATACGGGGATGTGCCGCTGGGAAGGGTGACTTTTTCAAAAAAATCCTTAGGCATGGGTCCCCTTTTCATCAAATAGATCATTAGACATGGGTGCCATTTTTCAATGTTTCAAATTTCCGGCGCGCTTCGCGCGCAAACACTCACAATTTTGAAATTTTCGTCGCGCTTCCTGCGCCAAAATTGTTGTAACCCTAAGACATGGGTCCATTTCTCACACACACAACAACAACAATCCTTAGACATAGGTGCCTATTACAGCAAAAGGACCCTTAGATGTAGGTATGGGTTCGAAGTTGTCAGTGGCACACCCCCGTCCGAATATAATCTGAGTACCCCTCCCCCACACCAGGAGTAAAATGAATAATTTTCGTAAGTCATGTTCATAGTCCTCCACAGTGAATTTTACTATGTTTAATTCCCTAGAAATGTGTTTATAATGCTCTATAAATTCGACTTTTGTACTCTATTTTTGCAAAAAGTCCCTACCGTCGGAGGAGGTATCCCCCCTCCCACCTCCGCTCTGTCGGTACGCTCCCTCGCCGAGGATCTCACACTGTCACATAAATGTGACCCCGTCGAGATTTTGCCCCTCCAAAACTAAAAGTGTTCCGGCGCGCCTGTTTGTTTTACAATAATATTACAGATGTACATCAAAAAATTTAACTATTTTAATACTTATTTACCCCAATACTAATTTCAATACAATACTTAGTTTTACAAATACAAAAGAATATGAAATATGTATTTACATTGAACTCCCACCCCGTTTGTTGAGTTATATGGTCGCTTGCATATCAAAAACCCCCAAAATGGGTTGATCTCTTTTCTGGTAGCCATGAGACGAGTGCCAATAAGCAACACTTGTGCCGTAGGACACGATATGGATCGACTTGACAATTTGAAAATTATGCGAAAAGGATATGAACATTGACAATTTGTCCGTCCCCCCCCCCAACCGAACGAATTTTAGACTGCTGGACTGCGAAGCAACATTTTTTTTCTTGGTCAGGTCAGATCTATAAAAATAAACCATGGTTAATACCACGATAGTGCCATGGTAATTATCAGGATAGTACCATTGCAATACCACGACAGTACCATAGCAATATCAGAGTAGTACCATGGTAATAATCACGGTAGTACCATGGTAATACCATGATAGTACCATGGTTATCATCACGGTAGTACCATGGTAATACTAGTACCATGATAGTACCATGATAGTACCATGGAGATGCCATGATAGTACCATGGTAATACCATAATAGTCCCATGGTAATATCAGGGTAGTACCATAGTAATCCACGATAGTACCATGGTAATTCAGGGTAGTACCATGGTAATATTAGGGTAGTACCATGGTAATACTATAATAGTACCATGATAATGAATTACCATGGTAATCCATAGTAATTGGTGTTCCCATGGTAAATTAACCCATACTATGGTAATACCACGGTATTAGTATCGTTTTATATTTATATTTATACAGTGAAAAATGTTTGGACTTAGAAGTTGGTTTGGGATATTGGTATTCCCTGCCCCTTGTAACCGTAACCCTGACCTCATGTCGATCTCTTATTCTACCCTTCGTTTGCTACCCGTGACACTTGTTGGCTACCTCAGTTAATCCGTACGTTCGGTTTGCAGTATTTGAAATGTGCACATATACAGTCCATACAAAATGCAATACAGATCTTTTTCACTCAATTAATGAGAAATGTGGCAAAATTATTCCCCGTAATGCATGCGAACGAAATCTAAGTATAACTGTTAAATTTCCGATGCCAGGTTATCAAACAACTTGTTAAAATGCTGTTACTTTTTGGTATAGGTCCCCTGCAGAGGGGCATTGCCAGACAGGACACCGCAGAACTAGTTAAAAAATACAACTGTATCCCTCGCTACATGAACAAAGGTACTCAAAATACTGCAAAGCTTAACCCACTTAATATCACTGTAACATTACTCCACTGATTTTGTGCATAGTGTACCGAGGTTTTTTTTTACTGAATGGGCAAATAAATGTGGAAATGATGCCAATTCGTAAATACAATTTGCACATGTGCAGAACAAGGGTCATTTGTGATAAGTTGGTAGAAGAAAACATTTGAAAATAAATAAAAAGCTCAACGTGAAATATGATAACAATGTGGTAACAAAATCACTTATTGCAGCCCGTCACAATGATGCCCACACTAGTTACAACACGAAGCTACCCAGTCTACAAAGATACGGCAATACTGTGTTTGGTATTGGGGTCAGTTTACCAATTACGAACTCGAAAAGGAAGCATTAACATTTCTTGATAGTACACAATCTATTCACAAGAAACATCTGTTTTTAAATTGTATATAAAGAAATAACAGTTAATTGTCCATTGCGATTAAATTACTCAACATAATGTCGATTCCCAAAATATTTTCACGATCGTTTGCTGTTGTTGTTTTTTTTTACTGATTGTTTGAAAGCAAAGTTCCTTTTTGTACGAATTCAGTCGCCTGTCCAACTGTCCACGTGATGGTGATACGGTTTAAACTTGAGGAGTAGAATGTCGAATACGGTCAGACTTCAATAACGTCTTTCATATCAAATTGTTACTAGGCAACTTGACAGTGGTAAACGAGCCCTAGAATGAGTTAGACCACCTTGGTTTAAACAAGATACAAAATGACGTATGTTTTCGCGTGATCACACGTTGATGTCTGACATTATTTGTTTTAAGGTCATCAGTTATAACGAAACATTAGGTGCCAGATTGTGACGTATCTGACACCACATTGGCCAAATTCTCTATATCTATGGCTCCACTGGACGATAAAGGACAGCCTCCATTGGTCAAATAGGAACATAATATATCCATGACACTAAATCTTACAGTCAGCAGTCCTGGGCTAATTTGAATGATACGTTTCTTTTCACGTATATGTCTGTCTTTACCAGAAGTTATGATAGTATTCTGCACATTCAACAACTTCATTTAATGCCATGATGGAACAATCTCCTTTTATATCATTATAGGGTTAGCAGATGTTTGTTCTTTTCCTCGTTACTCTAGTTGTCCTTTATAATTATAGTATTCCCGGTTAAGGTCTAGTAGAGAGCCAACACCATGATAACACGTTCAGTTTCAAAGAAATATTTACATCAGTCACACATTGGAAAATTAATCAAGAAGACTCGGTTGCATTAATGTCGTCATCTGTCCAGGTGAGCTATTGTTCCCTCCGTTTGAAACACCGCAGTTGATTGGCGGGATCTTATCGTTAACGCTACACGCCATTGGCTGATGCAGTTTGTCCAGAACATAGTCCAGCTGCGCTTGCACAGAGACGGGTGTACTGGGATCTTCGAAAGGTCGATGAACTTCGGCGATTCCGTGATCGATGTAGGCGTCGTCCATGCAATCCGAATGGACCACCAGAAGCTCGTCGTCGTCCTGTTTGTCCGGCGGACCGATGTAGACGCCGCCGAAGTTGGCGTAGAGGTCGAAAGAGTCGGAGTTGTCCTCACCGTCGGCCTCCTCAGACCATCGTGGGATCACCGGGGTAACCGCTGCTCTGCAATGAGTGGAAGTCAATTAGGAAAAGACTGGCGGGTTAACGGACAGACAGTGACGATACCACACTGAACAATTTGGACATATAACGTATACAACGACATTTAACAATGGCAGCGACATTGAGTATAATGATACGAAAGGATTCCTGACAATAAAACTGTACCTTGGATGCATCTAGTAAGTGATAAAAGTTGCCATAAATATTGACAAAATTAACACGATACATGCTGTAACTAGATAGTAACAAAGAAGGATATATTTAAAGTTCATGCTCAATTGCAGTTCCAAACATGTGACAAGCTCTTTCAGTTAAAATGAAGCTAAATCTTGGTGATTTACACAAAGCAGGACAACGCAAAAGAACACACCGTACAATGGTACCAGTCATTTTCACAACAACAGTAAACAGTAACAATAATAACGATTCTGACCAAAGAAATGAAAATGAACATTGAAATTTAGACAAATTTTAAAACCCAGTATACACCTCAATACTGCAAATACTACAATATAACCATATTCAGATACGTGATTACTCGATGTAAATATTCAATGTATCCATTACAATAAAGATGCTATATCATGATTTTCCATCCAAGTCAACCCACTCCAACTTAACCATATAACTAATTTCCAAAGTTTGGGAGGAGGAACAATTTAGAACTCGTGTTTCGCATTTATTCACATTAATGTTGACAGCTAGATGATGTGCGGAATGCTATGAATTCGTCAGTCTCTGCGCGAGATGCAGATATATCCAAAATTCAGACCGATTCTCCAAGTTGGAAACAGCGTTGGATAAAAAAAGATCCGAGCTTTTGGCTCATGAATTAACCATTATGGCAAGCAAGTAGAAACCTCGTGGCCCCTGGGATAATACCTTGACACAATAAGAGTAAATTCAGCACGTCCAACAGCAAACTGATATCTGAATCAATTCTATGGGAACATTTGTTTGGTCTTATTTCAACAAGATAGCCCTTCAGTACAACAGTACTGCTCATCCTGGCCCTTGAAAAAAGTGAAATAAATCTAGCAAATGCTGAAGCACAGATATAGCGACAAGTTCAAGTACAAACAACTAAATGTTTACAACATAAAACAACAACAAAATCATATACGTTATCCAGCTAGTTTACAGGATATCTATCAAGCTTTTTTTTTAACAATACTTTGATTTTAACCATTTAAAAGGAATTTGAATTTCTGGTGAAGTCGAATAAGTTATTCCCTGTTGTTGAACCATGGAAGATGAGAAATATCTTGTATTGTTTTTTTTAAAGGGGTAAGAGTAAAAAGATGATAATAGATTATATTATCTACCAAAAAATCCACGGAAATTACAACATCTCTGAGGCAAAGGTTTCAAAATATAATTCAATATATTACATTTCTTAGAATCTTGGTAAAAACGGGATCAAAACTTACTCTCTGGTGTGGTTTATCGTGGATGATTGGACATTGAATCTAACACTAACCGGGGATGTAGCCGTCTTGGTACTCTCAGCTGAAACATCAAACGAAACACACCAATGTATAATACATGAATACAAGTATGAATACGTAAATGAATAAATGGGAGGGTATTACTTATTTTTAGGATTTATTCAAGGGCGTAGGATGGTTTGGGCGTGAAGGGGAGGTTCACATCTTTTTTTTTCTTTTTCTTATTTTTCTTTGTCTTCTTCTTCTTCTTCTTCTTTTTGTCTTCTTCTTCTTCTTCTCCTTCATCATCTTCTTCTTCTTCTTCTTCTTCTTCCCCTTCTTCTTCTCCTTCATCTTCTTCTTCTTCTTCTTCTTCCCTTCTTCTTCTCCTTGGTGAAGGTGGTACTATACCTTAGAAAATCAGATGTTAAAAACAGGAAAGGGGTGTATTTCTGTGTTACTTGCTAAGGGCGGGGCGCCTCTGTCTCAGTCGAGGGGGCGGGGATGCACGTGGACCCGATCCCCCCAGCATACGCCCTTGTTATGAATATGAACATACTATCTGAAGAACTGTATGTTTTTTTGTGAATTGCAAATGAGCATCTGTGACCCGTTACACAATGAGGAAACATATCGTAATGTACTGAACTACAAATATCGTCCAAAACGTCAAAATTTCCAACATTTAGATAATGGAACATTTCGATTACTAGAGTATTCAACAATATATTTGTAGCGAATTTCGTTTTTGGTTTGAAACACATAACAATTGGGGACATTTCTTTGATTTTAAGACATTTTCCTATATAGTTTTAGCAATAAATTATGTAATTAAGTCAAAATTTACATTCTGCACGGAAAAAAAAAATCATCCCAGGATGTTAAAGAGTAAAACGACAGCTATAAAAAGTCATGTAACATTACGCAGTCGTATCTTGACCAAAAGTATTCTGTTACCGGAGGTTTGTGGCCAAGTCACGCTGCGCATCACTGATTTAAGTGAAAAGTATGGGCGATTTTTGAATCGTTTTGTTTTTTTTTCCGTGAGAACGTAATTACTCAAGTCTCTAAACTTTGCGCCACGTAATTTTCAAATTTGCAGCAAAACTTTGTATAAATATAAATTTGGTATTGTAATGAGTGTAAAAAATGCAGTTTTGTTGAAAATAACACAGGTATCTATTTTCTCCAAAATTAACAAGGTTTATAGGGTGTAGCGAGTCACATTAGCTTAACATTGAACTACATGGTGTAATGCATGGACAAGAAAGCTACGGATTGACATCCATGAAAACAGAAATGACGAATATGCGTGAATATGAATTGAAAGTTTCACTTTTTTTAAACAACAAAATGTTTACACGATTTTATTAACATCGTTTCTCTGTTAATACTAAAATCAAATGATAAAGGTGGAGAATACATCTACATCATAACAATAGGTATACGATTATGCACTTTTTCATGAAACTGATATTGTTTCTTTCCATTTTACGTGAACTCACCTGTTTTGGATCACTGTGTGCATTGGTAACATTAATCTATTAGAGGTATATTTAATTTACATTACGTCTGAATTACTTGATCTCTGATTGCAAATGAACTAAGATATTCTGAGGGCTTAGCTTGAGTAAGAAAAGCATTTTTCTTCAGTGACTGGTCGAATTTTGCACCTGGGCTTGGGCGCAGGAGCCCCAAACCCCCGGACTGAAACACGGG
>JZLH01S0270836.1:15171-25461 GCA_001188425.1 Eucidaris tribuloides
ATGTCGCTAATATAATTAATATGTAACATGCATCTACATTGACGTAATAATACATTTCAGTGAGAGAGCGAAAATGAGATTATATGAGAGAATATTAAATGAAAGGTCTAATGCGGATAAAGAGTATTTAAGGTTTATAATTAATAAGGGTGGCGTCACACTGTCCCGAAATTGAACAAAATGGCCAAACGAATCAAACATTTTGAATTTCGCGCGAAGCTGACCAGAACTTGAACAACAAAGAAAAATAATAGCTAAAGGAAGTACGATGCCTACACAATGCCTTAACTCTTAACGTGCCAGAGGATTTAAACCTCTATTGACTTTACATGTAGTATGTGGTGCAGATCTGCGACTTCGGCATGTTAAGAGTTAAGATGCTCTCACGAATGGCCGGATGGTTATACGATCAGAGCCGAATTTGAAAATTTCCTTGATCATGTGTCCATCTTTGCTCCACTTCGGGATAGTGTGACGCCTGCATTACTGATTCTTTAAGAATTAGGAACTATTTTCATGTTGTACCGTTTACGTATGATTTGTGAATGTAATTGAAACTGTTTTGTTTTTGTTTAGTTGGTTGAATAATTATTGATTGACAGATCAATCGACTGACTAATTGATTGGTTATCGACTGATTGATTGTTTGATTGACTGCTTCATCAATCGTTTGACTGATTAAGTGGTTGACTGATTGAATAGTCAATTGATTAATTGCCTGGTAAATAAACAAATAATTATATAAATGATTTTGAGGAATTGATTGGTAAAGAAGTAGGTATGTGTAGTGCATATCAAAAAAAGTAACCCGCCGTTAGAGGGTTATTATTCAAAGGGCACTTGTATGTATATCATCCGTAAAAGGCAATTCGTGTCCATTTTCAATAATAATATGCCTACCCCATTTGCATCACTGGTGTCATGAAGGACCGAGTACATTACTCGTGAAGAGATAATTTCCAAAACAAGTTTCATTTTGCAAGTTTTGGCAAAATTTGCAGAACATGTGAGGTTACTTTTTCATTTTTAAAATAGTAACCCAGGCATTAATCTCGTCAGTATTTCAGGATTTGACATTGTACTCTTCAAGATCAATGTATTCGGTCATGCATGACATCAGTGACGCGAGTGAAGTATCATTGAAAAAAAAACCTGCCAGTCATGGATAGTATAATTATAATTCTCTATAATGAAAAAAAGTTGGAAATATTATCCGTCTAATCGTGGATTTCCGTTTTTTATAAGTATTACACATCTTGCAATTCGTTTAATTTTGGCAGTCAAAATGTTGACTACGGTGTACTTCAAATGTGGCCCATTTTCTTTCCCTCTCTCTTACCTTAGGTACAAACACAAGACAAAGCGTAATCGTCGTACAGAAGAGAATAAACGTTGACATCAGTCCATAAGAAGCGTTCGGGTTTTCTGAGATGACGAAGGATAGACTGACGCCGAGCACGCACATAATGACCACGTTGTAGACGCTCATCCCTATATACTTGCTGTCGTTGAGGGCGGGTATGCTGACGTGCCGAGTTTCCCAGGCAAGGAATAAGCCGAATATCTGAGTAAAAGTACAGGAGAAAAACAGTATCTAACCTCTTTCATTTTTGTCATAACACGTGAAGAATCTGCTCACTCTAATTTCAGGATAACGCACCAAAATCGCACTGGATAACTGACTGTACCGACATTAGTGTTCCCATACCCTTAACCTTTAAGGGTAGGATTCCTTCAGGATTTGCACGCCAGAAAACGGCAAAATGAATGAAATCAGCTCAAATCTTTCTCAATGTGAGAAATGTGGAGATTAGTTTAAACAAGACCTTTCCTACAACCTTTGGGTTCAACAGTTCAATACGTGGATTTGGTGGAAATCTGGATGGTTAAACTTCAAAATTTGCAATGTTACGGGCAAGTTCCGTTAGTTTCAAAATTGTCGAATCTGCCTCTAGCAGAAGGTCACGCAAAGTTCATCGCTTGACTATATCAATGTACGTAGTCACACACTGGCCGCTTCGCTGTGCAAACGTACACAAAACCGTGTTCTGAAATTTGAGCAAAATTTCACCTCACGGAAACAATGATATTCCGGTAGCATATTGTTATTATTTTTTCTCATAAAACAACAAGTCCTTCACGTATGGATGTCAGACTTTCAACGCACGACTTGTAAGTAGTTAACTATCGTTTGGCAATAATAATAAAGGGAAGTGATGGACTTGCAAATGCTGAAATCAATCTTTAAAGGAGAATGGCACAATATTTTTGGAAGCACTCCTTAATTTAGCCCACACAGATGGGAGTATTTTCTGCTGTGAAAAAAAAATCACAGTCAAATATTTCTTCTGTTTTGCAATCAGAAATCGTCACGATTGTCAAATGTTTTGTGTACCTTTCTTTAGATTCAAATCCTATCACGGTGATACTTTATGTCAATTCTGGCAAAGTTTACAAACTAAAGACAAACCCTTTCACTCAGGATTTATAGAAACGCTTCTTCTTTTTCACGTGCCATCTGCTCCCAGTAGGTTAGCTACCATGGATCCCAACATTTTCCGATCTTTGGTGAATGTAAACTATTCTCCATTATTGTGGTTGTGTCCACTCCTTGATATCATGCATGTATTTTTTTTTACCTATTTGATACATTTGAAACATGACACATCCATGCTAGATTACGTCACTTTGTATCAGTTATGATGATAGGTATGACGTCACTGTACTCACCATTAGCACCCCTTTGTAGATGTAGATAATGGACAGCCATATCATGGTCCGTTTACTCTCACAGTCTTGCATGATGGGAATCAGAAGAACGTCACGTCCGGTTGGGTCCTCCTGTAAGACGATTATCATTTTCAAGTATGTAATTTATTGAAATAGATTGACTGATTGATTGATTGCTTGATTGATTGATTGATTGATTGATTGATTGATTGATTGATTGATTGATTGATTGATTGATTGATTGATTGATTGATTGATTGATTAATTGATTGATTGATTGATTGATTGACTGCTTTTGATGATCGTGCGTGAAATAACCTAAGTGGATAGTATGCTCGTTTTGATTATTTAGAAGAGACCATGACGGTAAAACGACGACCGGATTAGTTCACAACTTTTTATTTAGTGAACAAGAGACAAGCTCTTGAAAATGTAATAGAAGCAGAAGTGGTAGAAGTAGTAGTGGTGTAATCAATTTGTAAAATCAGTTTCGTGAATGAATTCGAACTGGAAGACAATTGTGATTACATTGAGTTCAAATAGGCATTGTTGAATTACATAATTTTTATACTATTTGTGACCCGTCACCAGGATACCCCGATAAAGTCGCACAACCAAAAGTGAGGAAAATGCTAAATATCGTAATTATGATAAGTATGAAAGTGAAGTGTCCAAAAAAAAAATAAACGTTTGATGCCTTCATATGTTGCAAAAGATTAGATATTTATATTTTCACCCAAAGTATGTTTCTTTTTATGCCTATGTTTCACAAGATGTGCAACTTTATCACGGTATTGTGGTAATAGGTCAAATTTGATGAATGAATTAAAATACGATATCCTTTCATGAAAAAAACCCACATCTCATTCAATTCATAGATAACCTGACCAACACCGTGAGAATGTCTGCAGCTCAATTTTATATCACCGGATAAATTGATTTGTTGTGTAATGTTAATTGATATCTTAATTCTTTTTATTATAATCGTTATCAGTAATGTAACAAACACAAAGCTCATCCAAAAATCCGGGCCACTCACGTCCAATGCTCAAATCGGACGGGGTCCCATTAGTTCCGGTAAGAGAACATGTGAGTAATAGGGGACTATGTGAACTTAAAATGTGGATACAGGGGAAGGGGAGGCGTGAACTTAAATAAAGTTTAAAGAGACCTATGTAAAAACCCTTACCTTGGCTTCTAGTTTTACTTCGCGGGGTTCCACGGGGTCAACGATTTGCCACGTGATCAGGATGACAAGGTCAACGACCATCATGACCCCGACAATAGCGTACAACTGATGATCCTTGATGACCTGGGATAGGAATGTCCACACAATAATAAATTACAGTGTAAAGTAGATTAGAAAAAAATATATACACGCAAACACATAGAAGGCGTATTCAATAATCGAAGTTAACTTGATGGTATTTGAATAAAATAACCCTTTTTAACCCCTTGGGCTCGATGCTATACGGCACTGTTGTTTATTGAGAGACGACGCGATTTTCACATGGTTGACTTTGAAGGGTATATAAACCTGTCTTTCCTTATGAATTCTTCACAGAACATTTATTTTCTTATGTTATATTGGTCAAAAATGTGTAGTTTTTGAGACAGATGCATGAAGCCAATAATACACCATTGTTTATCCAGTGTTTGTCCAATATTTCTGATATATTTTCTGGGCTTCTGTAGAAGCCCGTCGTCTCTGAGTGTGCAATGTACTGGGCTTCTGTACAAGCCCGTCGTCCCCAAGGGGTTAAATTCTTTTTCTTCTCTCTCTTTTGGTTCAACATTATTTCATTCGTTGATTGATTGGGTAACTGATTGGTTGATTGGTTGATTGATTTGTTGATTGATTGATTGGTTGGTTGATTGATTGATTGATTGATTGATTGATTGATTGATTGATTGATTGATTGATTGATTGCCTGCTTGCTTGATGTACTCATCAAGTAAGGCATGTACTTTATACGTTAACATAGAAAATTCAATGACTTATACAAATGTAGTTCGCAAAGTTTACAAGATAAATTTGTGGTTCCACACTTAATAAAAGAACCCAAAACTATTTAAATTCGTTTTAACAAAATAATGGAATAAGGAGAAAGTCCAATAAGTATTTTCTCCATAAGTGTCAAACGGGACAAAGAATACTAAATTATTTAATAATATACTGATATACATATGCATAGTAGGGTACGAAACCCCGTTCACATGTGGGATAAACGTTCAGATTACACCTAACCTTTCCTCAGAGAAAATAAACACTACACAAAAAATAAGTTCCCCCTTTTTTTAGAATTCCATAACTTTTTAACGAAATGTTTTTGAGCAGAATAATTTGGCAGGAGTGTTTCTGCTTTCATTGACTAACTTATGTGTGAAAATGTGATTGATCCGTCAAGTCATGCATGGGTGAGCACGTAATAAAGGCAAACATGTCACTTTTCAAAAGTCACAAGGGTCATTTTGAGGGATTTGTGATGCAAGATTTTGACAAATTCTGCTTCTGTTGAATGATTAAGCGCTATTTATGTTAATCAGCTATCCTTTGACCCCCCTAACAATTCTTTTGGCACTTTTCGCATATTTACGCTTCAGTGAGCTCAATTTAACAATTTCCATCCATCCTCAATTTTGAGATTGTAAAATCCATTTAGTTTATTGAAAAAAATTGAAATCCGATATTTTTCAGCAATGTGTATCTTTACACGTTGTATGGACATAAGAGGTTGTAACCATGTCAGGGTTCAGTGAGCACACTTTATAAATAAAGCAAAAAAATACCATTATTTACCCTTATTTTGTCATAAGAGATGACTCCTGTGACTTTTGAAAAGTGACATTTTTGCCTTTAAATCATGCTCACTCATGCATGGCTTGACGGATTAATCTTTTTTTTCTAACAGAGGTTAGTCAAGGAGTGTGGAAATGTTCCTGCCAGGTTATTTTGCTAAAACTTATTTCATTAAAAAGTTATCGTATTTTGAACAAGGGGGAACTTACTTTTTGTGTAGTGTTTAGTAAAAATATAACTACTTATACGTACTTTCTTCTTCATTTTGATGTTGGTGAAAATTCGATGCACTCGCCACGTTTTACTGAACATCGCCCCAAAAGCTAATGTAAAGCCGATACACAGGAACCAGCCTCTCGCCTGCATGGAGGAAAATAAAACAACAATAACTTACATGTAAACAAATTTAGGGTTACTTGGTTATATTTTCAGTGAACAGTTAACAGGGTTAAAAGAGTGTGATCCATATAAAATATTTACTTAGTTCATTTCATTTTAAAAATACTTACGAAAGGATGAAGGTTAAAAAAACCGAGCCAAACAATCTCCATTAACTTAAATTAAAAGGTTAAATGTCGAGGCAAAAATGAATGGCGTCCTCTTTTGACTAAAGTGGTAAATAAGTCAGATGAACCACTCTTTCTTACATTGAAATGTAAGTACTAGAGTTGTGTACAGCAATACGGTTTCGTTTTCGAGACTCAAATGATATCATTCCAACAACCCGTATTCAAAAACTGTTTGATTTAAGGTGGAAATCAATGTGATAAGCCCTCCAAAATGGTCATCAATAATACAGAATACTAAAGGATGCAGCACACCCTACAAAGAAAAGAGTTGTTGCTGCGCCCTCAGTAATCCAGCTCTGAGGGGCCTGTTTAACCCTTGTTGCGGTTTAAAAATACGAGGTTATACTGTTGGGATCAAATTTGACCTTGACTTGGATCATATCTGATCGAAATCACAGTCAAAACTGACCCAATTTTAAGTGACACCTGACTAAAATTTAACCCGGATTTGGACCTATCTGAACATAATCGGGGTCAACTCTGACCAGAGTGGAATTATATCTGACTATAATTGGGGTCAAATCTGACTCAATTCTGAATCACTTCAGACACTTTTCGGAATGTAACCCCGATAGACTCTTTTTTTTGCGGCAGTCTGACATCGTATACAATCCAACGCTGTCTTACCGTGCACACGATTTTGAACGCCCTTTCTCCGACGATACCGTGATCGAGACCGAGAAGGAAGATGCTTCCGTATGTCAGAATGCCTCCTAGGATGATGAGGTTATTCAGAAACGGACTGGACATCTTGATGTACCTATAAAACAATAAAAAATACAAATAGGGACAATAATTATCAAGCAACATAAACTACACTGCAAAAATCTGAACGCATTTTTAGTACAATTTCACCAATGTAAAAAAAAAATTGATGATTTCGGTTCACATTTCGTATAATAGCTAGGGGTGATACATTGCCGTGCATGGTGATATCAATGCAGAATGATTTTATATTTTTTTAATCAAGACGCCATAATCACATCGAACGTGACCCTGTTTTATAACTTAAAGCCACTGGCTAACATTTACCACAGTTAAAGAAATCTGAGCTACACGATTCCCCATGCTACCAGTGTCTTTGACAAGGTCTAAAAATGAAGCCCTAAAAAAATTGTATTTCAAAATGATTATTTAGTGCTTTAAAAAAGTGAAAATCGTAAATTTACCGGATTCACCTCCTATAGACTTACTGTGTGTAGATCTAGGTTATTTTCTACTCGCCCCGAGGATTAATTGTTTATTCATTCATTTCTTGCCAGCGGCAGCATAAATTTCCAAACTTGTGTATTCTAGGGTGTTTATTTGGCCATTGAAGCACTACTATGTAGCTCAGATAGCAAAGCTTGACAATTTTTTAAATTGAAGCTCCATAATGTTAGCCTATCACTTTAAAGCCCAAGTTTAGTTTTTGGGATTTTTTTTATTTTAAAGCTTTACACTCTAAGAAAAATAGGTTTAACTTTGCACCTTTCTGAAGGTGCAAGGTTGCACCAGAAAGGTGCAGGATTGAACCATAGAAATATAAAAAAGTATTCTTCTTTTTCTTGCAAACTGTGTATGTGTGAACCACAATTTACGTTCATTCGAGTGCTACTTATAGTATTTGCATTATAATACAACTGATTAACATTTACAAATCTTTAAAAACTCGTACATATATGACCCTGCCGGGGCTCGAACCTGCGAGCTTCCGCACGTGAGGCGGACGCTCTACCCACTTGGCCATCACGATGGCCATGAAGGTGTTTATTTTCAACTGATTATATTTTATTAAAGCCGAAGGCGCATTACTTCCATCCTTTTAAGGTGCAAACTTGGACCTATAGGCCGTTTCATAATGTCTTCAAATTCCATGCATACCTTTAAAACAAAGGCTGTTCTTGAAAACCCGAAAGCTTGTCTAAGCTTGTCCGACATAGAAAATAGTATAATGTATGCAAGTTGCATTTTCAGTTTTGAAATTGTATTCAAAGAAACAGATGAAAGAAATAGCTCATCACCAGGCTTCGGAAGAGAAAACATCCATAAATTTGAATACACCATGAAAGTGGTCTATTGGAGGCAAAATGTGCACCTGATAGGTGCAAACTTGCAAACGTGATGGAGATTTGCTCGACAGAAATTGCTCTGCACCTGTTTCCGCAAAGTTGCACCTTGTACGCACCTTTATTTTTTTTGTGTGTATGCCCAAAGGTCATATCACACCAATAACAGATTCTGAATGTCGTTCGGTTTTTTTATGTTTTATTAATCAATGAAAAATCTCGGTGGGGGATCCCCGAGATTTTCGATTATATTTTACATTATAGCACAAAGGCTTGATAAAGTGTTAAGGTTATTTGAGTTATACCTCATCAGAAAGAGCAGAGTCAGATCTTTCTGATGAGATATAACTAAGATAATATGAATATGTTTATTCGTTCATTAGTATAAACATGTACTAAAGAAATGCATTTCATTACATATATGCGTATGGTGATAACTTTTTTTTTTATTCATGAATCGATTATTGTAAAAAGTACCGCTGATTTCTGTTCTTCATGTTAAACGTCAGGAAACCAACCGCCATGATGATGCCCGCCGTTGCTATGGTAGCGAGAACCATGAAGACCACCAGGGATACACGGAGGAGCTCGGTCTGCTGAGTCTGAACATCTGAAGGTGGACCCTCACCTGGAAAAAAACATTAATGAATTTATTTATTTATTTATTTATTTATTTATTTATTTATTTATTTACTTATTTATTTATTTATTTATTTACTTATTTATATATTTATTCTATTTATTTATTTATTTATTTATTTACTTATTTATTTATTTATTTATTTACTTATTTATATATTTATTCTATTTATTTATTTATTTATTTATTTACTTATTTATTTATTTATTTATTTACTTATTTATTTACTTATTTATTTATTTATTTATTTATGTATTTATTTATTTATTTACTTATTTATACATTTATTCTATTTATTATTTATTTATTTATTTATCGACTTATTCATGTAGGACAATTTGTAAACTTTTTGGTTCTCATTACAAATCATTACTGCTGAAGTAGCTCACCTTCCCAATAGAATTCTCGCCCTGTCGACAGATTCAGCGAGTCCGTGATTGCGTAATACTCCGCTACTTTCACTTCGATGCCATCTGAAAAAAAAATCAGGAAAATGATGTAAAATAATATTGAATTATTTTGAAAATAGTTTCATCTTATAAGATATTACACCAAGAAGGATACTGACTCCGGGGTAAAATCTTAGCAGGGCAAAATCCTTCGGCCGAACTGCAAGCAAAACAGCATCCGACAAGCAGACGGCAGGGGGTCGACGACGAAAACGAAAATAATCTTTTTTGCTCGCCAAAATTTCTGTTCATTAGCCAAATCAACAACAATAGGGGGGGGGGCGAAATTTTCGAACAACAGTAAATTATCCGTCAATTTATTAACCATTTGGAAAAATAGAGGGTTGCTCCCTCCCCCTTCGGCGCAGACCAAGACTGACGCTTCTTCTCAAATCGTGCTTCTAGTTTCTAACAACATTGTGAGTGGTCCTGAAGATCTTCAAAATCAATTTCGTCCTTAAGTTTGAGGTATCAGGGATTTTTCTACATACACTCGTTTGTAAAACAGAAGTACCACTGTATCATGCAGGTTTGTCATTATTGACAAATATTATTAAAAGGATGGGGGTTCCAAGAGCAGTGGCTTTGGGTACGGGAAAATATCGTGCGACTAATAACAAACATCTCATCTGCGACTCATGTGATATCTTTCATAAGTGGTAGGATATTTTCTTGTACTCAGGTCAAAGCCATCCGGTATTATAAATATGGCACGCTAACACTAGTCAAAATATGATACTTGCCAAACAACGCATTATTGATTTTCTTACATGTCTTATCACCTCTCCTGCAGACGCAATAGTAAAAGTACGGTGCGTTATTGTAGTTATTATCAGATCATGTCGCATCCGATACTACAGCACATTTGTGGTAATAATGTAAACGGCGTATTTAATTCGGGAATGTAATAGTTGCGCCAATGGGTGTGTTGAAAAACTACTACGGGGGACGGGGGGGGGGAGTCTCACCTTGAAGTTGTTTATGCATGGTACATCCCAAACGTTCGCCTTCGCGGAAACTGTACTACCCCCTATAATGTGTATGTGAAAATAGA
>JZLH01S0270836.1:36094-48318 GCA_001188425.1 Eucidaris tribuloides
GTTTTTCTGAAATGTTAGTTGCGAAGGTAATCAAATTCTTCCAGAAACCATGTACAAATCATTTTTGCCGGGACATACTTGTACAACAAGCAAGAGGCAATCATATATTTCATGAAAAATGAGAATAAATGAAAATTTGTGTACAAAGCCAATGGAGAGTTCTCCACACTTTCATCTCAAAAAGTGGTAGAGTTGCCAATTGCAGAATCCTCCATAACAACGATTAAATAAACTTTGAACATTCATAACTCTTGAACAGTTCAACCAAATTTGCTCAATTAAACTTTCACTGTTGTATTTCTTTTATTATTATGTATTCTCCGAGTACGGGAAGATGTCTGGGTTTCATTCTGCTTTAATTCGGCATATTCTGCGATTACAGCATGCCAGCGATTTTAGAATGCAAGTACAAATCGTACTTGCCAATCGACCTTACTCACTCGCTCTGTTTAATGTTTAAGGGAAATATCTTAATTTGTGACAGAACACGTACAAATTAAAACTTGCACAAGTTGACGCTATCTAATCTATGTGTACAAAGTCCGTTATTCGTTGAACTGAAAGGAGTCTCTCAGAATACATTTCTACAAATTTTAATTTACTCATTCAGACAATCTAACGATACTTCGATTTTACAAACACTTCAGCTTTAACAGTGACAAATACCCCATCAGGAAAATTGGAACTCTTTTAGCAACTAATATTAAACCTTGTGTACAATGTTCTACCGATATTTTGGCGATTTACAAGCACATCTCAACACACATCAATCCACTAGCAAGAAGTGTTCACATGGGATTTGTAGCCGTAGGACACTCATTTTCAAAAGTGGTCATTCGGGACAAAAACATCCTTCCCGAACTCTTCTGTTTAAATTACAGTGGAATAGTGAACTTACGTAGGAATAGCGCGGTGTGTCTTGATGTATCGTTGCTATCCGTGTCCAGTTAAAGAGCTGGAAGAGCCGAACGCGGGCTGCTCCGATGTCGTTCTCGGACGGGACCGTCCGAAAGAAGTGCGGGTACTTGTCACGCTGGGACAGGGACGGGGTGGTGTCGGCGTACGAGAGCTGTTGACCAAGATAGAAAACACATTGAACGGTAATAGTAAACACTGTAGACTGATAAATAGAACGTAAAAGGGGCATCTAGATTTCTAAAAAATTTCACATATTTCTGAGCCAGAGTGACATCACACTTCAGTACTCTATACTTTGATTCTACGGTGCTTATCACTGTTGGTGCTTACCCTGCCGAAAAGAACACAATGTCGTCACAATGTGTTCGCACAGTGATCACAGTGCCACTCTGTGAAAATGGGCCAAATCCACAGAATGGCTAGAAAAACACAGGGTCGTCACAGTGTGTTCACACTGTGATCACAGTGCCACTCTGTGAAAATGGGCCAAATCCACAGAGTGGCTAGAAAAATACAGGGTCGTCACAGTGTGACCTCTAAGAGCGCACAGTGATCATAGTGTCACAATGTGAAAATGGGTCAGATTCGCATAGTGCCACATTGTGTTCACACTCTTGTCACAATGTAAACACACTGTGTCAACATCGTTTTGGACATCCGCCTTAACAATGTTCAGAAATTTATTGGTGGAGCTTTTGGTTATTTTGTTCCCTCGGTCGTTCGTTGGTCAATTGCCGTTAACCAGTGATGGCAGCCCGGATAGCTGTAAACGCGAATTCGAATCCTGGTTCATTTTTTCTGACATCTTTGTTAAATTATAAGATCAGCAGTTGTGATCTAAAATGCAGAGAGTGACAAATGAATAATCTATTGCATCGTTGTTTTTTGTGTTTTTTTTTTCCGGTAGGGTACGGCACACTAGCTCGCACACGTGAAACTTCATTCAGGTACTATCGGCCCACCGGTTCGCCGAGAAGACAATCATTGTCATACCTTTGAATTCGAATGACAAAGGTCACTGCAGTTCCTACCAATGATATTTATCGTGAAATGAAGACACATTGAACAAACTACATGGGTTAAAATGTCTTAATGGCAATTGCATCTTTCCAGAAAATCGTATGTTTTATAAAAGGTATACACTTAACTCCAATGCAATCCAGTCCCTGGTTAAAACACCTGGATTTTTAGCTCAGCACCCAAAGTGTTAAGGCGTAATTGAAAGAAAAGGTACATTCTTCTGTATTGGATGATTTCTAATGAAAAAAAAACCGAAACTTTCACTACGCACAATAAACACTACATTAAATGTATTGGCTACTACACCAAAACATTGGCACTAGGCTACCCAGAATCCTACATTAAGGCATGATTGGTAGTGTTCAACGTTGTAATCCACAAAGGTATAACTGCACAATAATGAAAAAT
The DNA here is from genome assembly GCA_001188425.1 of Eucidaris tribuloides. NCBI lineage: Eukaryota > Metazoa > Echinodermata > Echinoidea > Cidaroida > Cidaridae > Eucidaris > Eucidaris tribuloides. The sequence continues at coordinate 38,441 of JZLH01S0270836.1, forward strand.
CTAGATTTGTTAACAATAACTTCAAAGGCACCTTGTCTCGTGTGTTTTTCTCTTCTACAAAAAATGTCAGATACCATTCTTTACAGAACAAAATATGGTGGGATTTTCTCTGAATTATATAAATGATATTTAATTGATGTTATTTATTTATTTATTTATTATTTATTTACTTATTTATTTATTTATTTATTATTTTTTATGTATTATTTATTTATTTATTTATTCAGCCTGATGTAAAAAACGAGTGTATACAAAGCAAAAAAGAATAACGTTTCAAACAGAACCCTTTTCAAATATAACTGTGTAAAATACAGATTGGCATTTACACTTTTGTTAGAGATAGTAACATGCAACAACACCAAAACAAAATTAAATCCAACAAGTAGACTAAACTAAATTAAAATGAAAGTTTTTGTTCTTTTCTTACATCAAAATGCGTTGTCTTTAACTATAGCGTACCGTGTTTCTTCAAACCATTAAATGTTGTTTAACATCGATCGGCTTACCTGTACAAGGTTCCAGCCATGAACGGAGGTGGCGATTGGTGACGTCACACTTGGGCATGCGCCACCGAATACCATAAATTTCCGAGGTGGTCGGGCAAGAGATTCGAAGAAAGCCTTCAGTCCAGTTGCCATGTCACACTGTAATAGAAAAAGATACAGAAGAATTTGAATAATTATTTTCGTAAAAGGCAAAAAAAAAATCTTTCAGTAAAAAAAAAAAAAATCGACATTATACACGATCTTTAATGCTTCCATGGTTTATGATAAGGTATAGAAATGAAGCTCTCAACAATTGTAGTTCAAAATGATCAGAAATTGCTTGTAAAAAGTGAAATTCACTGAATGCCCATTCCACCCCCCCCCCCCACGATTGTTGGATTATACTCATTTTCCTTTACCTGAGTATAAAGTCATATGCCGATATCCATCTGTGTATATTTTGCTCGTGACAACATTGACCTGTATAAATGTCTGTGTTCTAGTGCGTGTCTTCGTCCATTAAAACAATATCATTATCATTTCATAGCATATCAAAAACATGCAATGTAGTTACAAAGCCAGTAACAAATTATGTGACAAGTAAGACGCAAATTGATTTGCGTTAATGGAAAACAAAAACTACTTAAGATGTAAATTAATTAATCATAATATCAACACCACATAATTCGCATCATTTTCAATGTGCATTTATAAATATTATACTGTCTGGATTTTGTGTGGGTAGGCGAACGTAACTATATGAAACCTGTCATCACTGGTTTTTAAGACGTACGTTTATAGAATAAAATCAAGAAGACAAAGAAAAAATATCTCGCAAAATGGTGATAATCTTTCAACTCCCCCAACACAACAAAAGGAGGTCCTCAATGTTGCTGCAAGCATTGCATTTGCTGTAAACTGGAATTATTCAGTTTTCCTTAACTCGATCAAAGTATAGGAAAAGCATTTGTAAACCGATTTTAACAATTTTATCACAGGAGGGAGATAATCCGTTTTTCCTCACGGTGCCCTTATGATGTTTTGGGTACCTTTTAGGCGACCCAAGGTCAACAATCTGTTCTTGTCTTAAATTATACCCTCTAGTCCATCAACAGAATTGGGGCCCTCGATTAAATTAAATCGCCGATACGAGGTATTTACATCCCGCCTTCCTCAGAGCGTTTGCGGGAGAATTACCCGGGAGGTGGACGGTCTCCAGTGAAAGATTATTGTAATCGGTCGTTTAATTCAAACCTTAATATCATCTAACTTAATAGAGTTACGATAATATAGAGAGTCGAAGTAATATCATCCAGCACTGCGCGTGCGTGCTTGGCCTATACCTTCCAAAGTCAAATTCTGATTTTGGTAATACGTGTAGTAACAGGGGGAAGTGATGATAGTTAGGCCTAGTAGTAGTAGAAGTAGTAGTAGTAGTAGTAGTAGTAGTAGTAGTAGTAGTAGTAGTAGTAGTAGTAGTAGTAGTAGTAGTTGTAGTAGTAGTAGTAGTAGTAGCAGCAGTAGTAGTAGTAGTAGTAATAGTAGTAGTAGAAGAAGTATTGATAGTAGTAGTGGTGGTGATAACGTGATAGTAATATCAGCAACAGTATTAGTTGTAATAGCACGGTAAAGTAGTAGCAGAAGTTGTAATAGTAGTAAGTTGTGCTACCGATAGTAGTGCAAGTACTAGTAGGAGAAGCAGCAGCAGCAGCAGTAGTAAAATTAGTAGTAGTAGTAGTAGTAGTAGTAGTAGTAGTAGTAGTAGTAGTAGTAGTAGTGGAAGTATTAGTAGCAGAAGCAGCAGCAGCAGCAGCAGTAGTAAAAGTAGTAGTAGTAGTAGTAGTAGTAGTAGTAGTAGTAGTAGTAGTAGTAGTAGTAGTAGTGGAAGTATTAGTAGCAGAAGCAGCAGCAGCAGCAGCAGTAGTAAAGTAGTAGTAGTAGTAGTAGTATTAGTAGTAGCAGCCTAGTACCTGTAGCAGAAGTATAGACAGTACAGATAGTCACTATAGTGACAGTAGTAGTAGTAGTAGTAGTAGTAGTAGTAGTAGTAGTAGTAGTAGTAGTACATGTAGTAGTAGTAGTAGTAGTAGTAGTAGTAGTAGTAGTAGTAGTAGCAGTAGCAGAAGCATTATATCTTTTACACCTTACTGTTAAAAATTTTGAAAATGTTCACAGATAACACAGGCCACATCTCCCGGGTATGTAATTAACATTAATTATAGAAAAGGGAAATAAAATAGCCGCGACGTTACTTACATCTGAGGGAAAATTGCCAATAGTAAAATGGGTGAGCTCTCTAGGTACAAAATTACCTCACCCAAGGGGTTTGTAATTTTTATTGACTGTTGTATTGTTTACTCGTCTCTTTGTGTCTTTGCTTGGTTTTGCATGTCAATTAAAAAATATTGTTCTTTGTTCCTTTTCAAGCAAGTCCGCGTCCAACTAAACAATAAAGAAGAGCGCAGCTGAATGAATTTGTTTATTATAGCTGCGATAGATGGACTAGTAGTAGTAGAAGTAGTAGGAGAAGTACATCATCATCAAAGTCGTCGTCATCATCATCATCATCATCATCATCATCATCATCATCATCATCATCATTACCCATATAACATGTATAACAAGTGAAAATACATGCATACAACATCTCCATTGTGACATTTATTTTCAGATCATTATGATATTATTTCGTTTTGATGGGTGTATCATTTTTTTCCGTCATAATCATTACACTTCACACATTCACTCCCAAGTCAATTAATGAAGATGAGAAATTCACAAATCTGGGCGCCACCTTTAATTAACAATACGGACAAAGACGAAATAAAGCACAGCAAAATTACGGATGACGCTACATTAACGGTGAATACATGAAAGTCAGTCACGGCGCAAAATGGCGTACAATGTGAACTGGTGGTTTGCACTTTGTTGTCGCAGAGAATTAGTGCGGTCTATGATTGCTAATGAATGCGTATTTTTAGATTTGCTCTTGGCGGGTGTACGTTGGATGAAAACCACGTCGGTGTCGTAACATTTTGATGCTTATGGTAAATCTGGCTGAGGTCTTGCTCCGAAACGGGGACACTGTACTTTCAGCTATCATTGAAGGGTGAAAGGTATAAAATAAGAAAGAGAAACTGAATGCTAAATGTGATCTTAGGATTTTGCAGGTGCTTCAACATCTGTCTCGAAGACAATGATAGAAACACTTAATTGAACAAGCGTTTATTTTTCCAAATTCAGTGATCGTTCATTCTATACTGAGATATATTCTCAGCCCCGGTTTTCAGCGTTGCTTTTGTTTGTAGATGTATTTGCTTGTTAGGCTGCTTTTCTGTTGGTTTCTTGTTTTCCTTTGTGTGTGTGTGTGTGTTTGTGTGTGTGTGTGTGTGTGTGTGTGTGTGTGTGTGTGTGTGTGTGTGTGTGTGTGTGTGTGTGTGTGTGTGTGTGTGTGTGTGTGTGTGTGTGTGTGTGTGTGTGTGTGTGTGTGTGTGTGTGTGTGTGTGTGTGTGTGTTGTATGATATTTAAATGTTATTATCAGTTATCACGGATAATATGTTTGTTCTGTTCAGGGGCGTAACAGGTACTTGATACTTGATGGAGTAATCCCTTCAATCAGCTCACACAGAAAGCTATACCGGGATGACGTGAGGTCATGTGCCAAAAAGGGGTGTCATGTGGCAGTGTACGTGTATAATACATGAGCAACATGTACAATAAAGTTTCGCATTGTGCGATATGTGCAAGTCAAAACTGTTCCCTCCGTCTGCAGTACGATGGAGCCCACTGGAGGCTTCATCACCCTAACAGCTGGAAGGGCTGCCTCCCTGCTGAAACTATCAGGCGTGATAGGTGCCTGTTATCGGGGGGGGGGGGCAGAGCCAAAAAAAATCGCGGTAAACCTTAAGTCCTAAGGGGATGTTCATCCGCGCGCAAATCCTAGGTTAATTTTTTCACCCGTCAGCCGAGCCGCCGAAAAGTGGTTCATCGGGCGCGGGGGGGGGGGGGTGGGGGTGGGGTTAGTGAAGCGAAAAAAAATAATAGTAATTCCAAATTACGTGGGTCTAACATTTTTCCCGGTCGACCCAGCCGCCGAATAGTCGTTCAGCGGAGAGCTAGAGGGAGGGGTGGGAGGTGCGCCGAAAAATGTCATCCAGCCCCCCCGGCTCCTACACCACTGCTTCTGTTGGATTGTTCATTGATAGGGGTGTGGATAAGAAGTTCAGGAAGTATTAATCAAAATTACAATATGAATCCGATAGGGGTACACCCCCTTTCCTTATTCCTACCCCGGATATTATAATTTAGCTGATGAATTCTGCTTATTGTGAATAAAAGGCAAACAAACATAAGTTTCGAACAGGTTTTTCGGCGCCAACAGACCTTTGTACTGTATTTTCATTTTTATCAAAACGAGCCTTCACCTACATGTAATTGTATTAGACTTACCCCATTGTAATCCTTGTTAGCGGGCGAGTATGAAAATAAAATCCAATTTGTTGAAGTATACCGGTCGTACCATCAATTAAATATTCCATAAGCAGGACAAAATATGCTTTACTTTTGAATAAAAGAGGGGTCACCCGGTCGGTCACTGAAGGTGCCTTTAGTTCAATACTTGTATTTAATTTACATCAGGTTAACTCTTAGCGTACCACTAAAATTACACCACTATGGACATTATATGTATGTGTGGTGCACACTTGTGACTTCGGCACGTAAGAGTTCAATAAGATGCTGTTGACTGGAACACTTGAGTAGTAAATCAGCACACCATAATTTTTACTTGACAGAAATGAGAGCAAGATGAATACAAAAATGCATTTGCAATATAAGTACAAACCATTTTAAACTTCAAAATTGAGCACTTTGTATTTCACCTCAGGGGGTTTAAGAATTGCTATAGAAGAGAATACTTTTATATAGATTTGTTTGAGTTTGATGGTACAATTTTATAATTTCATAGTATTAAAGGAAGGAATAATTAACAGTGACACGTTAAGACAGATTATGGGTTCTTGCCAACCAATTAAGATCACACGAGCGCTGGCCTTGAGCTGACCGTACGTGACCGATGCATGCCGCCTGGCGTGTGTTAATTTTGCCGTAGTCATGTATGCACTGTTTCAATAGATAAGCTCCTCCCCCTGTAGCTGTTTCAGCAAAATTGCTTCCATGGAAAATTTAGCAAAGACGCAACAGCTTTGCTGAAGGTAAGTGTCACAAAGTACGATTTATTTAGGATGTCTAATCACCATGTATCATAATTCTTACAATACTCACAATGCCATTGTTTTTCTTAACTTATTCCTGTCAGTTGCCGGCTACATCTTCCTTTAAGGCAAAATTCCATCATAATAGAACGAACCTAACACCCAAATGCGTGCAAAAATGCGTTGATATCATTTAAACGTCTACACATTTAATATCAAATGCTAAAAGTAAACACACTAAGAAAAAAAAAGAAACAAACAAACAATCAACCCTTTACCGAATCATTATAACAGCAGAATTCTCGTACAATAAACTTAATTCCAGAGTGGTCTTATCCCCCAAAGAGGAATTTTTCCAACCTTAATTCTTCCCTTTAACACCCCCTGCGGCGCACATGATTAAATATACAGAAAACTGACGACATGAATAGATATACAACACCTGTTGCCTTATTGTGTATAAGTCAAGCATTAACACAAATGTGTAGGCAGCAAAGGATATATCATCAACACTAGTTACTTTACAGCGTGAGCCTCATGTCATTCCGGGGGGACCACTTTCCAGGCCCCTCGCCCTAGGTGAAAATGAAATTCAAATGACTCTCAGCTGCTAAAGAATGAATAATTCTATACATAACCGGCGTCATGGATTTAAGAGTATCGGGCTGGAAAGAAAATGATGATGCCAGCGTTGGATTCTTTGCAAACGGTTCAGGAATACATTGCGAAAGGAAATAGTATATTGTGTACTCTTGGGCTTGATTTATGCAAAAAATTGCTCTGCGGAACATATACGTTGACATAAGACGGGAAAGCCAAATTGCCCTGATGAAAAGAATACAAATACAGGCTGATATGAGCTCAGTATTGTTAGGAACCGCTAATAGTCCAATTATTGTTAACTTCCAGGGGGTAATCGTTGCCCCACCCCCCCCCCCAAAAAAAACTATATATATGTATATATATTTATAATTCGTCATTATTATCTTAATCATCGTCGATTATATAGAGTTATATTATATATATATTTCAAAACCATAACAATTAGTATTATTCTAATGTAATTTTACTGTCAAATACCGTTAGTGCTAGTATGAAAAATGTGCAGAGCACATTTTATCTGACTTGAATAAGTTTTTCTTGACCAGATATATTTATGTTTTAAGGTTAGCTTTTTATTAATTGATTAATTGATTGACTGATTGGTTGATTGATTGGTTGATTAATTGATTGATCGATCGATTGATTAATTGGTTGATTGATTGATTGATTGAATGATTGAATGATTGACTGATCGATCGATTGATTAATTGGTTGATTGATTGATTGATTGAATGATTGAAAAACTGATCAGTTGGTATATTGGTTGGTTGTTCGGTTGGATCGAATAATTCACTGTCTCTCGTGCGGTCTTGGGTTTCAAATTCGTAAATCACTGCAACAACAGCACTTTTATTGATGATGGCTACAGTTATACTTTGGTTTTACGATTGTTATACCTAATAACCGGTAACAAGACTACAAAGACAAGGAATTATATCGGCATCAACTGGCAAATCTGAGCAATTATTATTTAATTTCAAGATCTTGTGAAAAAATACAGCTACAATATTGCAGGAGTTATTAGAAACAACTTCCACAAAATTCTTAGTTTTGTAAGTTGCATTATCTGTCAAGTCCAGTTTATTTTGTACATGACTTGCGCTAAAAACCTCACAAACACGGTGACTTCATTGTTTTATAGCATAATGGGCCTCGGGAATTTCGTATAAAAATTAGAATAAATTTTAATAATAGGCCATAACATTATACAGTATACTAGAAAAAAAAATATGACGTAGAGATGTGCACCAAAACCGTTTAATTTGACGCAAATGATTTTTACAAAGGCGGAGAACATAAAAGCGTACAAAGATTGTCACAATGACTAGATCATCACAATCATTAAACTTCACGTGAGGCTGCCACCGTGAACAGCGCCATCTCCCCGCGCTTCTCGGGGCAATGCCCTCGATCAGTTGGCTTGAACGACCACACGACTCCAGCCACGTCTTATTCATGACTGTTTCATCAAATGTCTGTGGTCATTTACTCTTCTCGCTTTGCGCTAATTTCAAGTGTATGTGCACAAGAATATGGGTGATTGTTTCTGTATTATAGGTAGGTGTGTGTGTACGTTGTTATGTCTGTCTTTGCCTATATCTGATGTGCCCGTGTATTGTTGATTCGGTGCACAGAGGTGTGTGCGTGCGTGTGTGTATGTGTGTATGTGTGTGTGTGTGTGTGTGTGTGTGTGTGTGTGTGTGTGAGTGTGTGTGTGTGTGTGTGTGTGTGTGTGTGTGTGTGCGCGCGTGTGTGTTTATGTATGTGTGTTTGTGTATGACTGTGTGTTTGTAGGTAATTATGTGTGTGTATCCCTGTGTCTGTCTCGGTATTTGCTTGTCTGTGTACGCGGGCGTTTGCAAATACAGAAGATGCACAAGTTTAAGTATGTCTACACTTAAAGAGAATACACAGTGCTGGTGTGGTTGATGGAAAATCTTCATCAAAATTTCACCTTTCCCATATTTCAGCTGAGAGCTAAATTAGCATTTGCATTATAATGTTGGGACTAATTCACTTCATCATGCCAATAAAAAGTTGAGGATTGGCTAGTTTGAGTACCCGAGCGGAGTAGGCTCCCGTGCTGCAGGTGTAGTATGGCAACAAATAAACTATATCCGACATAAGATTTCTGTGTTAGTACTTTGTCAGCAGTGAGGATTTGTGTAACAGATATGTCCAAAACGAAAGTGTTCTCGTTAGTTTTCAACAGCTCTCCTGTTACTATAGTCGACATTTTTAGAATACCATGCTGTTCACACAGAGGTTTGAAAAGCAGTTGATATTAAAATGTTGTTTGTTCTGCAAGTAATTAACCAGTACTGTGCTATTCTCTTTAATGAAATCTATTGAAGATGAAGATTCTTCAACAATATCGACAACTCCGTGAAATATCTGCATAAGTCTGATAGGCCGTGAATATTATTATGCCATGTGTTTGAACATGCACGTGTTTTGTAGTGCGGGAACAAAAATGAGAAAAGGAGCATATTTACAGCTATGTACTTGGTTGTCTGCGTGTGCTATACTTCCCAGCCTTCCGCTTATTGTTTTCGCGTTGCGAAGATTCACTTTTTAACAAGCTTGTCAAACCTTAATAATCCGAGCTACATGGAAAAAACAACAATAGAATACAAAATTGGGAAAAGTTTTGGCTCCACTGGCAAGATATATCGATTCAAAACCACAGGCACAACATCCTGGCAACTCTTAATTGTAGCACTGCATCATGACAAAACCAGGTATTCATAATATCTAATTGTTTTAAAGCTCTATGCGCTCGTTTTAAAGCCACAGGCTAAGAATGACTAGAGCTGAAAAAAATGTGAGCTATATATAATCCTTCATTCGTAAGTGTCTTTTATAAGGTTTACAAATGAAGCCCTGAAAAAATGTATTTCAAAATGATGATCAAGTACTTAAAAAAAAGCGAAAATCTACAAGCTCTCAAGTTGACCGGTCCGGGATTCACCTGCCCATTTCCTTCCATAGACTTGCAGTGTGTAGATCTGGGATATTTTATCCTCCACCGGAGTGGAAATTGTTTATTCATGCATATCTTGCCAGTGGCAGCATAACTTTTCAAACTTTTGTATTATATGGTGTTTATTTGTCCATTTAAGCACTACTTTGTAGCTCAGATATGAAATTGAAGCTCCACAATATTAGCCTATGAGTAAAATGGCATTTGAAAATTGCAAAACATGTTTTGATACACTTAAATAATATTCAGCTAGTCTCCTGTGGCGCAGGAATTAATGCATAAGTAATTTCGCTACTGTAAACGCGGGGGTCTCAGTTTGAATGTTACCTTCAATAAAATCCTGAATACACAACGCAGCGGGCGTACTATGTAGACATTACTTTCCCTTTATGGATATTACAATACAACTCATTAAGGTTCTGCGTGGTTTCGCACGGGGTGGCAGGCCTTGAGTACACCGTGCGATCCGCAATTCAGCAGAGCAGACAAGGACATAGTAATTGCTGGAAAAACTCCACAGAAGTCTGCCTAAAGTGGAATATTGTATAACTTCAGCGACGTTTGAATTAATTAATATGAAGTCGGTTATACCT
>JZLH01S0270836.1:52614-66518 GCA_001188425.1 Eucidaris tribuloides
CTACGCTAATGGCAATGGACAATCAATTAGGGTGGCCAATGCGACTCTTTGCATGATAAATTGCATTAATCGTCCAAATTTCCTTATCCTCGCTCATGAAAATTTAGCAAACTTTGGAACTCTTTCTCCTCCTAAAAAAAAATGTATGCATTGTTTTGTTTGCATACGAGCTGTTTAGTTTAGTAGTGAAAATTACATTAGAATTGCCCCATATCCATTTTCAGTTCAGAAAGGGGGTACATTTAATTCCGCATCAAACGGTGTTGAATGCCATCAACCGCTGTGCGCGTTCATTTGATACGCGGCGCATGACTGATCAAATTAACGGGAAATTCGCTTCACTCGCTGTATGTTCACGCATGCGCACATTCACGCACAGCTAACCGCGCGATATAAGATGAATGAGTTAGCACAGTACAGAGTTACATTGTCGGTGATAGATATAACATATTGCTTTTTTAGGCCCCTATTTCTCCTTTATTACATACTTATTTCGGTCAATACGTCTTATTTCTAGGTCACGCGTAATGAATTGTCATGTAACATTCGGGGTACCGGCGTTTGGAGTTCGGGCGTTTGGGGTACCGGCGTTTGTTTGTGCGGAAGAATGAGCGGGGTGCTATACACTCAAGTGTAAATACTACTCGAAGGTCGAAGCGGGATTTTATTAAACACAGATGAAAGATACTTGTGGTGGGAAAACAAATGAGGAAAATCAGACGCGTACGGTCGATATCAAAGAAAAATATTAACCTCACAATTTCTCTCTCCTTTTCACCCAGTATTCTTCATCTCTTTCATATCATAAACCGAATTTTTCAAAAATTACACAGAACAAAAGCAGCGAGTTTCGTACACTCTAATATAAATTTCATTAGATTTGATGAGATCACACGATTCTAGATAAAATTACTAAACATATAGTCAAGATAACCACAATTTTCATCAGAAATCATTTTGACGATAATTTTGACCGTAGTAAACAAAACTTCGTTTCATTTGCTGCGCGAAGATTTCGCGCACACGCTACAACACGTGAAATGTACGAGAAACGACACCCATTTTCCACGAAAGTGGCCTTTGAGGTGATCAGTTTCTTCAACTCTTTACCTTTCAAACGATATACTGTCTCTTACATTTACTTCAAAATCCAATGATCGTTTTTTTTTCTTCAAACTATCCTATGTTCGACATTTTGTCTATGAGAAACCGGTCGAAACTAATCTGAACACGCCAATTTTGGCAACACCGTAGCCCTTTCTTGTTTATTGCAAGAAATAAAAATAGATCAATGGAATCTGGGGTAATCGAATTCTTAAAGTTGAATAAGTTCCACATGTACTAATTTAAATTGTATCATGTTTACTCAAAAATCCAGTGATCATTTAGCCCTCTCAATACATCCTCACAAAACATTTTAACATACGACTTCAAAAACCAAGTTCGACCTTTATACCATTATTTTGTTGATATGAAGGGATATAAATCGACAAAATGAAAAAGAATACGTTTCATAACCCCAAGGCATGGTTTATTTTGACCTAGAATCTGCATTTTATAAGATCTGACCGTGATCTAGAAAGGAAAGCGGTCACGGGTTTTGTTTTACATGTGCTGTGTAAACCAGATTCACCACAATTTCGGTTTTATTTCACGTTTAAGTGCACAAATCTGACGAAAAGTTAATAGCTGACACGGAAAAGAGTGAACCGTATATATCTATATTATACATGTGGAATCTTTAGTAATTATTCTAAGCCGTAAGTGGAACAAATTTTCCTCTTTTTCTACGAGCTTCTGCAACGGTGATTTGACATTGTGTGAGGATTTCTTGGTGAATAATACACTAAAAAAGTACCTGCAAGAATTTACAGCAAGTTTATTTATTCATAGTGTCAATTGTTCATACAGTAAACATCTTAGGTGCATGTTTTGCTACCGGTAAACCAATTTGACTGCAGCACAGTAGGTAATAGATAAGACGCGATTCGTGTATCGTAATTCTGTAAAAACTGAATACCCTCCTGATTCAAATCAGTGGGTAAAACCTACACCTAGTATCTTAAAACTAGACACCGTTTAAAAATATAAGTGGAAGAAAGGCTTAATTTTAAAAGATTATCTTTCATATTTCGACAACTTTGGTACATGAATCCCGAATTTTGAAAAATGTATTTGTATGGACTCTACTTAAATTAGATCAGATGTAAGTAAGCAAAACCGATTTGGAGAGCAAATCCAAAACACAACCTTAAGAAGTCGCACTGCATTGGCGACCTGCTGTGACACGTGAACGATATGTCCACATGAAAACACTGTACATACCACTTGCACCTGAATTCAGAAAAACCCTTCTTACTTTGAATTGTGTTTACCTGTAATACAAACAGTATTCATTAGTATAGGTTTCGTTGCAAGTTTTGCGCGATTTGGAGTAAAGATTGTTAACCCGTTGGCTACTGGGACTAGGTTTTGTCATGTATAAGTTTTTGGGGAATTACAGAATTTCGGAAGCAAACGGCTGATTATTATTTTCTCCTTACAACACTGTCTGCCTCGAAACAGTAAAATCATATCAATTCTGTATAAATTAGACATTCAAATGAAGTATCGTTCTCGTCCTGTCAATTTTTCCAGTGCTCAATTGGGTAAGTGGGGCAACACCTATCCGCGCAATAGTATTTTATACTGACCGTTCACGCTTAAAATCACTATTTCCTGGGGTAATCGTAAAATACGATTCCTGCTCAGGCTTTCCGAGAATTATGATAAAGTGAGTTCATATCATTTTTCGCTGTATTAATTTCTTTCTACTCTACTGGGTCGATTTGCGTACGATATTCATGATAAAGCACTACCGATTATGGAAAACGCTCGGGAAATTACTTTATATACGCATCTATACTACGTTGCCTGCGGCTACTAAAAAAAAGGGGGAAAAAATCCATCGTAGCGTTTGGGCGTTGGAGCAATTTTCTCTTATTCTGATGGTTGTATAATTATTTTCATCCGCGTTGTATATCTTACAGATTAAACTCTAGTCGCGTTCGCCGTAATTTGTGACCCATTAACGGCCGACACATGTTTGATGTTTGATGTATTTGCAGCCCCGCGCGGTTTAACCCATATACGGTGATAGAGAGAACACTGGACAATCAGGCACAAGAGTGTAACCTACCTTGGAAAAACTGGAGGTTAGATTGAACACCCGACGTGTTGCTCGAAATGGATGCTGTACATCGTGTATAAATTTAACAATTTAACACTCGTGGTGTTAAATTAATGCATTTTGTGCATGATTATTTCATACAAAATAACACACACGTGGCATCTCTTTGTGATCGGCAAAATGCAACATACGCAAGCAGAAAGAAACGCACGTCCTAAAAATGCACAATGCTATCCATAAAGATTTTAGTATTACAAATTTTAAGTGAATACACATATCACCACAAACACCAATGGCGTAACAAGCTCAACGGGAGTTTATATTAGATATTGAAAGGAAAATATGACATTCTATCAAAAAGACCAGTTTGCCAATTTAATGCATACCTTTTAACTCTTAACATGCCGAATTCGCAGTCTGCACCAAATAATACACACGAAGTCCATAGCGGTTTCAATCCTCCTGCACGTTAAGAGTTAAAGGTTCTCAATACTAACAGAACTTGCACGAGGCTTGCACGATTCTTGCAAATTTTGAATTCAAAGTGTTGAAATGTATTAACTATAAAAAGGTTTATGGGACAGCTCGTTACCTAGCCCCAAAAGATTAAAAAAAATCCATACATTTGAATAAGATAAGGTTATCTAGGCTATTGAATGGAGCAATGCTAGCATACGGTATAATTTCAAATCAGGTCCTGTAGCCCTTTGATTCATAATTGATTAAGATACACGAAATTTGTGTGAGATTGGTATACCTTATAGTAACGACCTAGATTTCCCTAAAACACTGTTGGCAAATCATATCAAGATCAATTTCATATTGATATTTTCCGGTTGGAAAGAGTCCCTTGCATCTTGCATTTTTTTCCCGGATATATGAGTATCATTGAGCACAGAAACTGCATCGTAAACCGTTCGGTACTTTATTATGATTTTGGAAAGCAATAGGTCCATGTGGAAAGTGGCATTACAGGTTCGAAGTTTATGTAGTTACTTGTACGCATTGCGCAACGCAACGCGGGCGATGGGAATGTACGTTTAGCTACTAGTATAAGGTGCGGCCATGTTCTGTTTATCTTTCCCCTTGTTTCGAGTCGATTGCGCGCATCGGGGGAAACCCCCGGGCTACGTTCCTAACCAAGTCATATATTCAGGTTGATCAAGTGATTGTTTTTGCGCGTCAAATGTGATTTACCCCTGCAGGCCCTTAAAGCACGCACTCGACGGAAAATGACGGTAGAAGTATATCCAGGTAAAATTAGGCAAGGCGATTCGTCGTTTGATTTAAAATCAGGAAGACAGTGAGAGGCAAAAGGGGACACCAGCGGTCATCGGAGATTCAAAATTCCACACTCTTACGGATCCTTTCTTGAACATGGCATCCACAGCTTCACGTTGCCCTGATTTTTTTTCTCAGCAAAGGGTTTTCTGATTTGGCTTTAGAGTAAAAAAAAATAAAAATCTGATTTATTAGTGAGATTTGTATTGGGTACGCCTGTACCTGGAATCAGAATATAGGATTGTCTTAAGGCTAATCCGGGACGGTCGGAAAGAAACGAAAAACTGTTGACAGAAAAGTCAAGGAGTTCGTGTAGTCCTCCGGGCCTAGTCAAGTATTTCACGCCTTAGCGTGTGACCTCCTCTTATACCTGGAAGCAAAGGTAGTCTTGAAGAAAAGAAGGAGGGTGAATTAACCCTCTCGACCTGTGCCACCGGGTAATTCACCCTCCGCCATAAGTTAGTGGCATACATTCTTCCTTTTCGACTGATGAGGTTGAGTGTGCTCCGTCATTTTATTTTATGACAAAACTAGGTAAGGCTCAGACATGATTACTGTTTCTCATCGATTAATAGAGTGGCAGGCGCTACAACCTGAATAATATAAGATATTGCTAAAGAAGACAAAATTTCGATTGAACTGGCAACCGCTACGAAAATGTTTGGGTAATTATTTACGACATATAATATTTACAATAACGGATCGTTGCAAAGCATTTTAAAACTTATCAACCAACTGCAGTGTTCGGGTTATCTGATTTCTGTATAAATTTAAAGCAAGGATGAATTAATTCTTTAACATTTAATTAAACTTTCCTTCAGAAAGATCTCCGAATGGCCGTAAATTATTTTATCATCTTACCAGAAGCAAGTTGAATAATAGGCGCTATCGCTGATAAATTGACGAAAACACAAAATAGACAGCTGTACAGTGTGGAATCCGACATGCAATTCCCATAGAAAGCATAAAACACCCCTCCCTACCCCAGCACACACACATACACACACACACACACACACACACACACACACACACACACACACACACACACACACACACACACACACACACACACACACACACACACACACGCACGCACACACACACACACACACACACACATACATGTTTTTGCCATCAATCGAGGACGTAATTTTTAATTAATTAATAATATGAAAAAAGAGGACGTTTGTGTGTGATATTTGACAGTCACCAGCGGACATACTCGGTTTCAACCGGGGACACGCATGTGTATAAAATTTTATGTGTGATTTTTAACAGGCAACCGAGGACGATTTTTGTGCACACTAAAAAAAAAATGATGATGCCCTCAAACGATTGCTTTTTAAATTTGCAATCGTTTGCACTAGGTTATAAACCGTGGACCGTCCTCGGTTCAGACATCGTCCGCGGTCTGATAGTGGAGTGTCAGACTTTCGTCCGCGATTGACGGCATTTACATACGCACACACACACACACACAGAGACAAACAAACACACACACACTCTCCTATACACACACATACACATACAAACACACACACAAACACTCATAGGCTCACACACACACCACACACAGACACACTCAAAAACACACGCACGCAGACATAAACAAAGCATTAATTTGCAGACAGAAACAGCCCGGTACTTTACAAGGTTAATAACCGATTTAAAGAGAAACACGACCAAGGGTCAACAACAAATGATAATATCGCAATTTCCCTGGCGGCAAAAGTGAGTGAGCTAAGCCACAAGACTCGCGATTAGAGCACAGGCTTTTCTCATTAATCAAAGGGACATTTGATTCCGGTGCCGCATGATTAATTATTAAAATTAAATAATCTCTTTGTACGGCATTGATTTATAAGATTTTATTTAAGGAAATGTTGAAGAAAGTCGGATCGCAAAAAGCTCGGAATGATAGATTGTCAAAGCTCGGAACAAACAGACTACGAGACACTCAGTCCGGGATGCATGGTCTTGTCCCTAGCCTGGGTGCCAGTGGTAGTGAATGGACTTGGCGGCCGGCCTCTGCTTCGCAGAGGCGGAGTCTGGAATTTAGACTATTTTGTTCCTGACACGATGTTTAAAGTACAAATACACGGTAGAAAGAGAACAACACATCAAACGAAAAAACAAAAAAACAAAAACAAAAAGGGTTTGTTATCGCAATGTGTTTCTCCCACATACTCGAACTGACAGCACTTTGCCAAGTGCACGTTTACATCCATTCACGGGAAATAGCAGGATTAGAAGAAGCCATTAATTTGAGATGAAACCTCCGCGACATCAAGTGCACTTTTCAGCGCTTCTGTTGTCAAAAATTCATGATCACAAACTTAGTAAATAATCACCATCAGTATTCACTGGTACAGGCAAAGTTGTTGTTTAGGTTTGTATGGATTGAATTGTATCAGGGCACAGAGTATAATTTGATACCCGTAAATAACTGGCTGTTTCTCCACAAGCAAACAAATTCAAGAAAAATCCTTTCAGCCAGGAGATACACTCCAACTGTTGTATGCATTGGTATATGTTTCAACCAATTTCGTTCTTAGGGCATTTGGAATTTTCCCAATCATGTTAATGCCCTTTAATGGAAACGAATCAATTAACTCTTTACACGCAGAATTTATTTTGAGGGGATAATAATGACAATTGTTGTCTTCACATTTTCTTTGAATTTTGATTTCCTTTTTGTGGTATTGAAAACAGTAATCTTTCTATAGGTGTTACTAAAGCAATCTAGCAATGTCTCCTGTGCAAAAGTGAAGAAAAAACATAATCATTACGATTGTTCAATTTTATTGAACGAATGTGCAAAACCGACTCTTTAGCGCGCAAAGGGTTAAGCTCTTATCCTTATAATCATGTCTAATCGTTTTAAAGGTAAGTGACATGATGGGGGTAGTTCTCAACTTGGGCTAAAACGACTCTAGAATCAAGTAAACTATGCAAAAATTATCCTGTGAAAATCTTGTAGTCAAACGTTGACTCATTCTAGAATAACTAATGTCTATTGTCCCTCGTGGCAGGCAAACCTGCTGTGTGGCTCTCTATGGGTCTTATTTTTATCATGCCCGGAAAAAAAAATAAATACCTGTATGTTCATGCTTACTTCTCCTTATGTAAACAAATTACAGACAAATCCTTCCAGCTGGGAGATCCACTCCAGCTACTGTGCAGTTGGTATACATTTCAACTCATTTGGTTCTTGAGGCATTTTCAAGTGTTCACAATCATGTCACTAACCTTTAATCATTGTGGACCAAATCTGTCATGCCAATGGCAACAACGACGAAAACGAAAAAGTAAATAGCAACAAAATGGTCAGGATATACGTGTACTAATGGCGGAAATGACATAAGTTTTACATTCCCATTTCGTATATGTTATCCAATTTTGCATCCACACTGAAGTAAAGCGGTCTTTTGTTTTTAGTTGATTATTTTTAAGGGTAATGGTGGAACGAAGCATGATTAACCCCTTGTATTAATTAAAAATGCGCAAATCGCAATCCATACAAAACTCAGTCGTCTCGCCGACCGTCTCGAAAAGAATCTTGGGAACACGGTTCACGTACGAGCACTCGACATAAACAAGCAAGGCAAAACGAACAAATGTTGACTTAAAATCAATCAAGTGCTTCAACGAAAAGCGAAACCGTCTTCATCTGCAGTACCTCCGGACTTAAGAATGTACTCGTTGCTACGGCACGCCACTTCGCTTTTAATTAAATCATAGCGGATTGCAATTCTCCGGGGACGGGGATCAAGGGCTATCAACTGCGAAGAGAATTATCTAAATGTGACTTGCTTGTTGACACACTATGTTTGCACGCTGTTAGTACATTTAAGTACCGCTTCATTGACGAGCGTGGTACATTCTCGTGAAATGAATTATGGAGAGGAAGGATTTAAAGGTCATGAGTAAACTGAGCATGAATTCGTCGTGAATTGATAGGAAACTGGTTCAATGCCTGAACAAGGTCTATAAATGATAATTGCGAGAATCAAAATGCTTATCTTTCGACGTTTCGCAGGAAGGCATTGAAATTTCCATCAGAGAATTTGGTTTAGCTATTTCAGATATATACCTCTCCCTTGCTTTATCTATCAGTTTCTTTTATCTGTTTGTCTGTATATGTGTAAAAACCGATTCACTTTTTAACATTCCAGAGAATTTGCAGCTCTATGAATATTATGTACATTTGAGCAATTGTCAATGTAAGAGTTACTTTAGGGAAAAGACGATTGACAGTTTAAATATCAGATACTCAAAACAACGCTTAAATATCACTAAACATTGTATAATATCACACAAATCTATAAATACTACTACCCAGTACTTCATTATTACCATTAATGATTTTAATCGTTTTTTTGGAAAATAATGTTTTAAAGTCATCTCTGGGTTACACTTCAATTTCATATCCTCACTGTTTGATGCATAAAGTCCCAATAAATTAATCAAAGATTGACGAGATCACAGCTACAGCAATAAAAGGGGTAATGACTTTCGTATGAGGAACCCACTTAATAGCGTTTGCTAATCTGGTTAGGTATTATCAACTACAGTACGCGTAATGCTTGTTTAATAGAATACAGTTACTAACACTCTGAGGTATTTTTTTTTACACTTGGCAGGACCTTTAATGCGCTACGGTGAAGCTAAAGCTGTCTCTTTACATGTCAACGCATAATACGTCATCTTCCTTGTAAACGCAGTGCTAATGCGTGTCAAGATTATCCTTTACTCAGTTACTTTGTTTTTACATGTTAATGGCAGTGCATATTTTTGCTAAAATTCCTATGTTGAGGGATATGACACGCGACGTTTAATAATAACAGTAATAATAATAATAACAATAATAACAATAACAATAATAATAATAATAATGGTACTACTACTACTACTACTACTACAGCTAGTATTTTATGATACGCTTAGAGTAACCTAATCGGTGCTCGTGGCGTAGATACGTATTTTTTTATTTTATTTTTTACAGTGAAGTTCTCACAGTATTTCTTAAGAAGAAGAAAAATGTCAAAAAATATATATCTTTTTTGTCCTTAGCAGCAGGGTGCGATCATTGTCTCTTTTGAAGGGGGGGGGGGGGGGTGGAGGAAAGCTCTCTGATACGAGATCGTCAACTACTTTCGATGAAGGGGAGATATAGAGCTCACGCAGCCCGTTGGGGTCCCGCGGCTATGCAAGCAATCGTCGTTGTAATACAAATTACTTATTATTTTGAGTGAAACAAGTGACGATATTAAACATTTTGATATGCGTCTTAGGTAACACGATCTGGTAACTTTCGACTACAGAAATGCTCAGTCAATATGGCGAGCGAAACTCTGGCGTCATTTTCGTAAGTGGAATATATTTAGAACAACCTCAAAAGCAGCGGTCAGTGTCCATGTATTGAACTCTTAGTGAACACGTATCGTTGACAAATATTCCTTTGGATTTCGCTGGGGAGACGTCATGAATTCGATGAGTATTGGTATTACGTGACATTTTGAAATGTTAGGGAACTACATACATGCATAAATGAAAAGGAGATTTTTTTTTCGGACTAGGGATTTTGCAGAAGTATTTTAACAGTGGTCTGTTTGCAATTTGGAAGATCTGTGTTTCTTTATGGACAATAACAAAACAGTGATGTAGGCAATATGGTTTAGTCGAAAATAATGTGGTACTGGATGAGTCTTTAACAATACATTACGACATGTACATGTGATATCAATTTAATATACGGCAAAGTCATTATAGTTAGTTTTCGGGGATTTTTCTGTATTTGACAAGCTTTAATGCCCCAATGTCATAACCTGCAATAATAGATTCTGAATGTCTTTAGTTTTTTTGTTAAATTAATTAATAAAAAGCTCGTGGGAACACCCCAAAATTTTCATTAGAGCATCTAAAGGGTTGAAAAGGCTTTAAGGTTACATGTGTTATACCTCATCTGAAAGAGCAGACGCAGCTCTTTCAGATGAGGTATTACTCATATAACATTTTTAACCATTTGGATGCTGTAATGTAAAATATGGTCATTTTTCATTAATTAATTTAAAAAAAAATCAAAGACAAAAAAAGTTATATGAGTTATACCTCATCTGAAAGAGCCGAGTCTGCTCTTTCAGATGAGGTATAACACATGTAACCTTAAATCCTTTTTAACCCTTAAGATGCTATAATGTAAAATTTTGTTTGTGTTCACACGAGATTTTTCATTAAATAATAAAAAAAAAAACTACAGACATTCAGCATCTATTATTGCAGGGTTATGACTTTGGGGCATAAAGCTTTCAAATAACAAAAAATCCCCAAAACTAAACTTGGGCTTTAAGCTTCTGTTTTTTTTCCTTGATTGACATATGTGTTAATCAAGAAACACACGTAGACCTGGCATATTGCGTTTCTTTGTACATGTTGTTTTTATACTATTTGTATTAGCTGTTTTCTTTTCTTTTCTAGTAACTATATAATTGCTATAAGCATTTTTTTTTGTAATAGCTGGAATGATAATTTCTTATCATGATATTACAGATGAAGCAGATATTCAATAAACAAATGAGTAAATACATAATAGATAAATAAATAAATAAATAAATAAATAAATAAATAAATAATAAATAAATAAATAAATAAATAAATAAATAAATAAATAAATAAATAAATAAATAAATGACAAATAAATAAATGATATTGACATAAATTGCACGAGATAACAACTTTCCTATCAAACCAACTCTGTCATAATCATACAGAATTACTTTTTCGGGGCCAAGAACTTATTGTTAAACCATACTGATGATAATTATGTTTGGTTAATGACACCAAACAACGGAACTCCCATGGTAAATAGAAGCGGTGAGTACAGAATAGATTGACTCACGAATACACAGGCCATCAGATCAAAACAAGAAAGTATATAATTTCACTATTTTGCTTTCTTAAACTTGTCTGCATATGTTGCCCACATCTTATTTTTTCTTTCCTCAGATATGGACACTATCTTAAGAGATCAATTTTTTGACCCACATTTTTAGGCCTCTATCTCAGTTTCTTTAGAATTAGGTCATGCAGTCGATGTTTTTTTAAATTGATTGGTGAATATTCAAAGTTAAATCAAAGCTAGAAATGAGGCTCTTATCTTCCGGTAGATGTTTTGCTCTTATTATGCCGAGTGGCGGTGCCGTTTTATTCAATTTAGGATACTGATTCTTAGACTATCAAAATGCACCTTTCGTCAGACTTTCATTTATTGTTTACTGTCTTCCTAATCTCGATATTTCCAAGGAACATCACTCTGAGGCTTAATTTCAGTGGTGGATTTACGGGGCGTAGAGGGATTTACCCCCCCCCCCCCAGTCCTCCGGGCTGGGCTGCCAAGTAAAAATGTGATGTGGATAGAAAAACGCCTTTGTGTTTAAAAAGCATTGGAAAGCAATACGATACGAATAAACTAGCATAAAGATAATACAATTATTAAACATACCGCAAAATTCTGTATCACAACATGCCTCTGGTGGAGTATACGCCTATGAATCGGCGCATAATTATTATCAGTGGAATTTCCATCGTCAGTATTGCATCATATAAGAGGAGATTTGTTTTCGTTGATGCAATGACATACTGTAATGCTTATTACTGAGTGGGTTATTGTTGAAAGGTGTGGATTGAAAGTATCCGACGTTAACGTAGCTTCAGAAATATGAATTAAGAATTTTGTAACCTTAAAAAAGGAAAAATGATATTTAACGGAGTTGTATTTGAGCAATGCTAGGGATGTTTATGGCTTTTATATTCACAAATGGAAAAGTATGTGATGATCTATATATGTATGAACTTTTCGTATGTAGAATATAACCCGAACCTTTAAAGGTATTGGCTAACATTTACCACAGTTAAAAAAAAATGTGAGCCGCATGATTCCCCATGCTACCAGTGTCTTTGATGAGGTCTAAAAATGAAGCCCTGAAAAAAATTGTATTTCAAAATGATTATTTAGTGCTTTAAAAAAGTGAAAATCGTAAGTTGACCAGATTCATTTGCCCATTTTCTCCCATAGACTTACTGTGTGTAAAAATAATAATAAAACTCTCCCCGAGTTTTATTGTTTATTCATGTATAACTTGCCATTGGCAGTATTGCTTTCCAAACTTTTGTATTCTAGGGTGTTTATTTGTCCATTTGAACACTACTATGTAGTTCAGATATCAAAGTTTGACATTTTTTTTAAATTGAAGCTCCACAATGTTAGCCTATCACTTTAATGTGCCCCCATTCTAATACCCATCGTACCAGTCCCTAATCCCCCTAATTCCCGAGTTATTTGGTGACTGTACAATATATATGCAAATTTGCGTGTGAACATGACATTGCAAGCCGTCAAAAGCATGACAACATGGCATCGCCATGCCATCAAAGGGTTGATAACATGACATCGGCAAGCCACTGAAAGTGGGATAACATGACATTGGCAAGCCATCAAAAGCGGGATAACATGACATCAGCAAGCCATCGAAAACATTATATCATGACATTGGCAAGACACCGTAAGCGTGACATGATATCGGCAAGTCATTAAAATTGTCAAGGGCGTAGGCTGGTTTGGGCATGGGGAGGTGCACATCTTAGGGAGGTAGACTAAAGTTGAGAAAATCAGGCGAGGGAAGCAGGAAAATGTGGTGCGAAATTTATTTTTGCTTGTCAGGGGCGGAACTCCTATGGCTCTGCGGGGGGGGGGGGGGCACGTGCACCCAGTGCACCCCCAGCCTACGCCCTTGATTGTGATAACATGACATCGGCAAGACACCAAAAGCGTGGTATCATGACATCGGCAAGCCATCAAAAGCGTGATGACATGACATCGGCAGGCCATAGAAAATGTGATAACATGACATCGGCAAGCCATTAAAAGCGGGATAACATGACATTGACAAGCCATCAAAAGCATGATAACATGACATTGGCAAGCCAGACATCGGCAAGCCATCAAAGCGTGATAACATGACATCGGTATGCCATCAAAAGCGTGATAACATGGCATCGGCAAGCTATCAAAAGCATGATAACATGACATTGGCAAGCCAGACATCGGCAAGCAATTAAAAGCGTGATAATATAACATCGGCAAGTCATCAAAAGCGTGATAACATGACATCGGCAAGCCATCAAAAGCGTGATAACATGACATCGGCAAGCCATCAAAAGCATGATAACATGACATCGGCAAGCCATCAAAAGCGTGATAACATGGCATCGGCAAGCCATCAAAAGCATAACATGACATTGGCAAGACAGACATCGGCAAGCCATCAAAAGCGTGATAACATGGCATCGGCAAGCCATCGAAAACGTGATAACATGACATAGGCAAGCCATCAAAAGCGTGATAACATGACATCGGCAAGCCATCAAAAGCGTGATAACATGGAATCGGCAA
>JZLH01S0270892.1:26679-40076 GCA_001188425.1 Eucidaris tribuloides
CTTTATAGAAACTGTGTTTTAAGCTCGACTTTTAACTCATTCAATACTAGAGCCTGTCCAGAGTAAAATAATCACTACAAATTTGCTTTTTCATCAAATCGGCAACAAACTGGAATAGTCTATTACATATAAAGGGTAATGGGTATTGAGTGATGTGTCAAACATTAGTGTAATTAATTGATTATTTATTGGGGAAATTTTTAAGATCTTATTTTTCTTGTGAAATTTCAGATTTAAAATAATTTTGATTGAATGAATTTCACTTTTAAACGACATACAAAAGAAAAACACGTCCGTACAATATGTTTCTCAATTAGTTCAATACATCACCCACCAACAAAGTGGAACAACCCAAAGCCTCATCAGAACAACAGTCGTTGCCAATTTGATAAGTTTAATGAATATTCTAGTTAAATGTCATTTAAATATTCATAACAAAATAAATATTCATTATGATGTTGTAGCACCCTGTTCATTGAATAGCTGATATTTTTCTCTAATTTAGCACATTCATTAGATGGGGTAAATGCAGCCACATCCCAAGATAAAAAGGCAAACCACAAATATGTGGTCTTAGTATTGAATGGGTTAAGAAAGTTACAGAGACTTAAACTTGGGGCGGGAACGTTGTCCCGCGGAAGGGCCTTAACAGCAGATTTTCTCTAACTTGAGAAATATTGCCCTATTTGATACAGTATTTGCACTTAACAGACAGACAGAAGGGTCTAAAAATATTACACTACTTTGATTTCACGTGAAAAGAGCCATTGGTTTTCAAGTTATAGAGGCAATTAAAGGTTAAGGCCCTTCTGCCAGGAACATTTGCTAGGGCCCTTCTGCCGGATAACCAATGATATGTTACGTACTGTGTTTTATAACTAAATATGATGCTTCATTACAACTAGTAGATTCAGTATTCATAACCAATCATATCAAATATGAGGTTCCCATTCAATGTGAAGATACACAAGGCAATCATGATATATCAAGAGTTACCATAAAGGAGATATTTGCCCAGACAAAAGTGTGGATCCAGTGAATGCAAACCATTTACAGAAATCCATAATTCAAAGTATGAGCAACTTTAATTAGGACATTCAGGATAATTTCTAAAAAGTATGAATATATCCATGTGTCACCATCTGCAGATGGTAACTCAGTTTAAATGTGTGATATCACACCAGAAAAACTCTTTATTCTCTTCTAAATATAACAGTTTCACGAACTTAATTTTACATGAAAATGAAAAAATTCCTCATTTTTCAGTTGCCATTTACAGATTGAGAAATGCATATATTATTCCAAAATTTTGAAAAGTCATATTTTTGGAATGGTTTGAATTTGCTCAAATTTTCAACGTTGGAGTTCTAAAAATATTTTGCATTCACTCCATGCACATTTATGACTGGGGAAACTTAATTAGATTTAATCCACCTGATGAAAGGTAGTAAAATAATGAGTTTAAAAATTGTGATTTCTAATATATTCTATTTCTCTTAAAAATATAAATCATGAACTATTTCTACAATCACACTCAAAAGACTTGTTTGCTCAAATTATGTGTGTGCTTGGCATGTGTGTAACAACATGATAAAATTTTAATTGAATAAGATGGCTGTTGGTTTATTATACAGGGGAACCTCGTAATAACGAGGACCTAAAAAACCAGGTCAATTATCTTGTTATATCAGGTTTCTCATTATATGAGGGTACAAAAACAAAGAAACATATAAAGAGTTGAGAGTTGAGACCAGCAAAATCACCTCGTCATAAGACGGTTTTGTTATATCCGACGTCTTTATAATGGGGTTCCACTGTACCATACATTATGATTTATGAATGATTGTGGCTTTATGTCTTTGATATGTTAACTCTGGGCCCTGCAAATTGAGTATCACAATTGTCAAGTCATTCTATATTTCACAAAACATTCAGTCACAAAAAACAAACAAAAACCTATAGAGAAACACTTCTGAGTTTAACAATGTTTTTAATGTTAAAGCATCAATAAGACATATTGAAAATAAAATATCTTCTTAAATCGTGAATAAGTTAATAGAATGAATTGATTACATCAGTTTAAACATAAGGATATACAAGTAGATCTACATGGAAGAAATTGACAATAAAATACTTCATTTATTTGATACTTTCCCCAGTTGCTCTACCACTCCCCCATCCCCCCCCCCACCCACCCACCCTTTCTAATCTTACAATTTGGTCATTTGATGAATTCATAAATGGTAACAGATTTAAAGGCAGGGAATCACTCTTGCAGCCATCCAACAGTATAACAAAACATGACTCATGCCCTTACACTATTTATGAAGGATGTGCCTATGGAATCTGAAGATCAGTAATTCTTTAGACTTTGAAAAATGCACCAAACAGTACCTGTCAGTATGAAGGTCTCTTTTTCCCTCCATGCTGTCAGTAGCACTCCTGTGAAGCTGACTGAAATGAGTCAGTTCAATAGTATTCCATTCATCATGTACTGGCCTATAAATAACAATCTGTATAACAACAAAATTTGCCATGTTCATGATAGCATGTGGTACACATTTGTGAATTGTAAATATATTTCATATACATTATGATGAACACACATGCACTGTAAGGGTATGACCGGCGGGGAAGGGGGGGGGGGGTGCGATTACAAGGTGTACACCGTGCACGTGTATGGTCTTCCAAAATAAACCCTAAACAAGTGATTATCTGTCGATATCAAAATACCCTAAACAAGTATTCAAGTCTGAAAAGTTACCC
This sequence comes from Eucidaris tribuloides, assembly GCA_001188425.1. Classification (NCBI taxonomy): domain Eukaryota; kingdom Metazoa; phylum Echinodermata; class Echinoidea; order Cidaroida; family Cidaridae; genus Eucidaris; species Eucidaris tribuloides. The sequence continues at coordinate 29,446 of JZLH01S0270892.1, forward strand.
TTTTAAAGTCCACCTTTTGTTAAAAGTATACCCATTTTCCTAATTTTTGAGATTTTGATACCATTTTCACTGTATGCGTGTACATTGCTCGACCATGAAAAACAACCCTTTTTACACATTTTTTCACACGTGCATGGTGTACACCTTGTAATGACAGTGCCCCCCCCCCCAAGATTTGAAAGAAGACTAGTAGACTAGACATTTTTTTTAGTTGCTATGATACTTTAATTCAATTCAAAATCTAATGGTCACTATAATTACAACCAAATTGAGTTTCCAGCTCCCATACTTTGCTATAGGTTTTTAAATTGTATTTTCTTCTACACACCAGCGTATTTTACTACACAATGTTATTTTTTGGCTTGCAAAATAGATGCCCTGCTTTTAAAGTGAGGATTGTACATATCAAATAACACCACACAAATCCTGACTTTGCTGCAGGTTTGTACTAGAACTTTTACTGAAATTTTCACAGAAAGTTTGTGTTCATATTACCGAACTTTCAAAAAAAAATTCTTCTAGAGGTAAAACCTTATAGAGAACTATGCTGCAACTGTGAACACACCTTTGGTATGGGTGGAACGAAAATAAACTTTGACCATAAAAAATGACAGTCATATTGCAATAAAATTCCTAATACATGTATGATGATAGGAGAGTCATATACCAAGACCATTTTGAAAGTTTAGAAGGAACTTCGCACCTAGAACACTTCGTACATCATCATCATCATCATCATCATCATCATCATCATCATCACAATCCTCCTCATCATCAGTTAAGGGCCATTTCTCCCAGCTTGTGGGGGTTAGACTCTTCATTTAAACGATGACCACTCTCCAAGCTTTATTTCAGTGAATTTGCTTGCCGAAACAAGGAGCACCCTTCATAGTTAATTAAAACACACTCTTGTTTCCCAAACCAATATTGAAATTGTACATACATATACATTTTGCACTTGTAGTATTTACAGTCATTAAATCAATGAGAGACAATACCATATCTATAGTTAAAAAGAAGGCCCCCACTAAAATAGCAAGTTAGTAAACTATATCACCAAATGTAAATGTTACATGCAAATAAAGAGAGTTAACTCTTAACATGCCAGAGGATTTAAACCTCTATGGACTTTATGTGTATTATAAGGTGTGGATCTGCGACTTTGACATGTTCAGGGTTAAAGCATTGTGAAACAAGTTTGGTCATCTGCAATATATTACATGTGTATATAGTGCATCAATGCTGCTTAGTATGACAAATTTAAACATCCACTGTTTATGATATGGGACTTGAATTTATCCAAAATGAATAATAAAACTAAAATGGTAGTAAGCATGAACGCTCAATTTTCAGAAATGGTGGTTACCTCGCTGACTTCGGCTTAGTTGTTTTCAAGTACATTCATAGTTACCATACATTCCAGACATGTGTAAGCTTATTTAGAAGGTGCTGATAATGTTCACAGTCTGCAACTTATTATTGATGATAACTAAAGACCATATCTTACCAGCCTGGAGACTAGTTTGGGACCAGTTGGCGACGCGAGTCTCCGGGAAGTCTCCTTTGTGAGACCGGGGTCTCCGGGCAGTCACAGGAAAATTACACACGTTCCATTTTTGTTAGAGTCTTCTTCCAGTCTCCAGCAGGTCTCAGAGACGTCGCCGCAATGCTTGATTGGGACTTCTAGTCTCCAGGATGTCGTGGCGAAGTCTCCCAGACCTGCTGGAGACTGGAAGAAGTCTCCAACAAAAATCACACGTTTGATTTCTTTGCGACTCCCTGAATTATTGCAAGTCGCCAACTGGTCTCCATACTAACTTTCGGGGAAGTCTGTGACATCGCCGCGACTTCTACATCGAATTAATGATGAGTCAATGAATATTAATTATCTGGTTTCAGTGACTGGGGAGATGTCTCCAGCAGGTCTTGGACTTCACGACGGACATGATTGGGGGTAGTCCTCAACTTGGGGTAAAAGAAATATTGTAAAAATAATGCCCATAAGTATGCCTTGTAACAGACAAATTTGTAGTGTAGCCTTCTATGGGGATTAAATGTATCGTGCCCTGATAAAATTAAACTGCTGGCCTGTTCATGCTTGATTTTCCTTAAGTAAACAAACTCAAGACAATTCCTTCCAGCCAGGAGATCCGCTCCAGCTGGTGTACATTTCGCTTATCTTTCAAGCAGTTTGGTTCTAAAGGCATTTTTTTATTTCTCCCAATCATGTCACTGAGCTTTAAGGATCAAACAATATATTGCTTTGCAAACGTGGATACAGATCTGTAACTGCTACAGCATTGAAAAACAATTTCAAACATCATTCTTAAAACCTTGCTTATACACCAACAATATAGACAAAGTAAAAAATATCCAAAACCATGATTTGAAGAAAGTGGCTACAGAACTCTAAATATTCAGATTCTTAAAGATAGTGAAGTATTTACCACACTTGATTTCATCTTGATTAAATTAATACTTGTTTAGATATGATACCTGACAAACATTCATTTATAAAGAGTGTACAAGCATGCATCCAGCAAATCTGGTGTGCTATTTTCAAGCTGCCCATAACATTCTCAAATTATTTGATAATCGGAGTGTTTTAATGTGTCTCATAATTCCACTGCATTTTGCAATTCACACCCAATTTTCTGAGGAACTTTAAAAAATATACCTCATTTGCAATTCACACCCAATTTTCTGAGGGACTTCAAAGAATATACCCCATTTGGAAAGAAAGAATATTAATTTCTGACAATTGACTACATTTATTTTGACTTAACATTCCTGCCTCAGAGCTGAAATGAAACCCTATAGTCAACCATTCCCTAATTGACTGCAATCCAATTATGGTACCCATTATTCATATCAGTCTTTTTATTTTGTATGTATGTGTACTGGTGTTGTAATAACTATGTGAAAATTGTGATTCAAGTTAAATCTCTATGTTACATACAATATACAAATAAAAACAAACATACACAAGAAATAATATAGGTTAACAACAACACAAAATTTTGCACAAATATGTCAAATATGGCACTCGCTGTTCCTGTTTTCCCCAGAAAGTGTCACAGAAATAGTGATAAAATTGTAGCTTGCACATCACAATGAAATAAACAGACACCAGGAAATACACAGTTCCAAGAAGAAGTTGCTTTTGAACTTGAACACAAAACTCCTTTCCCAAAGCTTCACGTTTACATGAATAAAATGTCCTCTCCACCGTAGCACCACTAATATTAATCTCACATACAAGTTAAGGCTTCCGGATAAAGCCCCCGGCTTCATCCAGTGAATAAGCATAACATTTCTTTGTCTCTCGAAACTGCACTTTCCCCAATACAAATACTGATGCTCTTTGCCATCGTCCATCATATTCACCACAATAACATGGAATTACTTTGCTGTTTTCCATCATATTCAGCACCATCGATTGTTGTGGGGTCAAAGGTCATAATCTCATGACAGCAGATATTGCAGGAACGTAAATGCTGATGATCTTGTAGCATAAATAATAGATGTCCCCTTTGAATGTTCCAAAACTACTTCCATTGGAAACACAGATCCAGAGAAGCCAATCGGAGAAAGAACTACGCTCCAACTTTGAAAATTATAATATTCTGAGAAATTGTTTTCACAGGTCACATTCCAAAGGGAAGTGACTCCTCAAAGGTCAAGTTCAAATGTCAATTCAACAGCATAAACAAGATGTCATTGGTTATACGTTGATGAATTCAAACTCCTCTTCCGAGTCGTAGTGCGAGTCTTCTGTCGGATAGTCGAACTCTGTGATTTCTGTCGAGGTACCAAAAGAACATCAAGAAACTCATTTAATATGTACTTTATATTGACTAGCATTTAACATTATTTATCCTTATTTCTTTTGCAGATTATGAGTCAGCGATATCAAACTTTCATTTATTTACACATACTAAATATCTTACAAATTTTCTGTACCTGTTAAGATTTGTATAAATCATAACTGACCTGACATGTTAAGTAAATAAGTTTGCATGTGTTTATATTTTTCCAAAAGATAAATTGCATTTTTTTTCTCTCTTCAGATATAAAACTTGATGGGAGTAAATGGGTAACATTATAAACCTACATGTATATGATGAACTTATATGTGACACATCTGACTTGAAAAGCAGAGGGTTTTTTTTTCTGTAAATTCTAACTACAACTATATCCAGACACTATAAAACCAAAATTCACATAATGAATGATACATAAGATAATGGATTCACTGGTCAAATGCTACAACAAAATGGCTGAAGAGGGCTGTAATGAGGGGATCCATAGACCTTTTGCTCTCCTGGGGGTAAATTTGTACGTAGAACACTGTCCAAGAGGTGCTCCTTGTAATATTAAACATCTGCAAATGATTATAGTGTCCCATCCTCTAAGGATTATTGCCAAATTTGATTGAAACATACAAATATTGGAAAAAGTTTCATATGGGGCAATGCCACCGCGCAACCCTTGCACACCACAATTTCACATCTTTAGATCCCCACCCCCCCAAGAATGATCCCTGCCAAGTTTGATCCATACCCATACATCTGAGCTCCCGCTGCTCCATCTGCCATGGAGAATTCCCACCAAGTTTGATTGAATCTACAGACAGGTTCCATTACTGGGCAATGCACCTGAGCAACCCTAGGACCCCATTTCCAATAACTTTAGTAGAGACAGTAATTTTCCGTTTCAAAAAATGGTGTTTTCCGTTTCTGAAAACCTGTACTTCTGTTTCAACCCGATCTAAAAATGGAAATTCCATTTTGTCAAAGAAAATGTACACAGCAAAAACATGAATTCCGTTTTGCAATGGTGAATTTTTACATGAAAAGTACAAGAACAAAACGGATTTTCCGTTTGATTTACCGGTACAACAGAAAATCACTGTCCCTACTTTAGATCCCCATCCCTTAAGAATAATTCCTGTGATGTTTGATGGATTATTCTTACATTTTGGTTGTTAAAATTTTACTTTCTCTCATATTTGTCCATCCAACCAATTACAAAATTCACTTCTTTCAGGGGCCAACATGAAGAAGGACCCTCAATTGAAAAAACAAACCCAAACTTACACAAGTCCAATAAATTTTTCTGGCCTACGAACTACTGAAACATTGGCTTTCTGTACCAACATCTATTCAGACTAATGACTTCTTGTGACCACTTTCAACACAGCAGGCCAAAGGCCTCATATAATCACAGAGGTAAGATTGATGATTGTAAAGTCAGAACTCACCAAAACTAGGGTCCAGCGATGACCGGGCTGGTTCGAATGGGGGCCAATGTGATGGTCTCAGCTCCGTTACTTCAAACATTGGACTTAAATCACCTTCCGATATCACCTGAAAGAGAAGAGGCATCAATGGAAAGTTTGAGATCATAAAGGGAATGTAATAAGAGAGTCAGTTTTGTTTTAGCCTAAAATGGAGTTCATGTGGCAGTTGAAGTGCAACTGGGGGAAGCCCCCAGGGCACACTAATGCATAGAGCTTGAAACTGTATTAGTGCCCTTCTGGCTGTACAGGTCAATCAAATTAATCATCTTTTGAATTAAACTGACAATATGCAAATGGCCCATAGATTGGGAATGTCAGTGAGAAAATATTTTCACAATTTTCTTTTCACATAAATGTTGTTAATGTTAAATTTATGATTTAAGGCAGAAATGTTAGCTGGATCAGATTAGAATTAAGCTAATAAGCTTACAAACGTTTTCATTCCAATTATTTCTTTACAGAAAATTTCAAAATAATGCAGATCTAGGAAATGCTAGTAAATCTTACATAATTGATATTTCTGCACCAGTCCAAAAAGTCATCTTCCGTCTTGCAATAGAAACCCTGCAAATGGAAACAAATATAAAAGAATATGCTAGCAAAAATTACATGTCAAACCTGTGAATAGTGGCCACTAGAGGGAACTAGCAAATATGACCACCACAAACAAGCTGGCAGTATTTTGATGTAGGACCCAAGTGTATGTTCAATCATTTCCTTGTTTTATTAAGCAGCCGAACACACACAAAAATTAATGTCAAGAGCTTGTGTCTATATGATAGCATTGTTCAACAATGTGATTTTCCCTTGTTGACCATGACAGGAATATCATAAATTTAAGGTTCTCTCGAGAAAAGTTTACACATCATAATTATTTTCTTCATCCATACTGGTCAAAGTGTTTACTTTATGAGACAGATGTATTCGTAGGCATCTATCCTTAGGATACCAATAAGTTTGACTGAAAAGACTATATCATTCTCTGGGATTCTGAGGAAGGCTTTTGTTTCTGAGTATGCAGTGTCCTGGGCTCTGTACACACCAATCATCCCCAAGGCGTTAATGGCACGAAATGTCCACTTTTTCAGTACAGTGGCGTGCAAAAGTAATGCAAGATGACAACCAATACTTTCTGCAGATAATCTCAGTTATCCTCAAATTGCCTTTCCTTTGAAATCTTGCAAACATGGTAAATATCAGATGAAATTTCACTTCACCACTTGACAAACCATTATGTGATGTACCACAAAAATACTTTCTTTCAAGTGAAATTTCATCTGGAATTTACCATGTTTGCAAGATTTCAAAGGAAAGGTAATTTGAGAATAACTGAGATTATCTGAAGAAAGCCTCAGTTGTCATGTTGCATTGCTTTTGCACTCCTTTGTACTGTAAAAGTGGACATTTTCTGCCATTAACGCCTTGGGGAATTACCAAGTTTTGCAGGATTTTAAAGGAAAGGCAATTTGAGGGAATCTTAGGTTATCTGCAGAAAGCTTTGATTGTCATATAACATTACTTCACATACATACATATAACTCACCAGTGCTATTGATGGGTCTAGGTTTCGTATATGCATTCTACTGGCGTGTTCACAATGGAAGCTTTCATCTTGTAGGTAACCCCATTTATCGACATCTACCGCTGGCTGAGTTGTGTGAGGATCCAAATAGACTAGCTCATCTCCTGGGGACATGAAGGAATGAAAGATTGAAGAAAGGAATAAAAGAATATGATGACACAAATGTTAAAACTATCCAGCCTCACATTGTCTTTTCTCAATTGTTCATTGTTAATTTTTTCACATGAGGTTATGGACCAATAGTTGTCCAAAAATTTGATAAACCTAGTTTATCGATGATAAACTTGGTTTTTCACCGAGAATCCTAGATTATCGAATTGATAAACCTAGTTTTTCAACAACAAGATTTGCTTGTGTGAATGAGTTTTTGATTGTGTCCTTTCTGATTGTCTTGACACTCAATTGTGAATGAATGAAAAGCTCTGCGACTGGTATTAAATGAAATAAGAGAAAATGCTTTCCAAATATGTGTACCTTACTCTACATATTTGTTATTAAGTACAAGAATATATCTTCATCAATCTGGGTTTTGTATTTTCTGGGACATACTGTATATCAAATAACTACAATGCAAAATTTGGTAATGTTGATCTTTATGTACAAATGCACAAATTTTAATACTGAACTGGCCTACTCAGAATAATAATACCTACTCTAGAAACAAATTGAAAGTGGATGAACGAAAACCAAAAATCTCACCTAGAACACCAATAAAATAATGCGCATGGTTCGGCTTCCCTCCTATCACCCCAAGTGTCTGGGGTAGCGTAAAGCACCTTTTTAGTCTCTGCACATACACATTGTTTATCTCATTGAGTCCTAATCTCAAAGGTATAATCAACAACAGCGGCCTCCAGTCATTGGTAGAGGGCGCCACACACGCTCCATCGAGCAGACCGTTCGGTAACCGCGTGGCCGCCGCACTAGACGTTGGTGAATTTGTCAGCTGCCCTCGACTCCTGACGCCTGCAGGTTTTTTGTTCGTGTTACCGCTACTGCAGCTGGTTTTGGGTGACCTGTTCTCAGAGGCTTTGCTAGTACTGTTGACTTGGCAGAGTGCTCCTGAAGTGAAACACAAGAGAAACACAGGATGATAAGATATTATTTCTAAAATGGATCAGACCTGAAAAAACTGTTTCTCCACATCCCCCCCTTTTCTTTATACGTTTTATTACCTTTTACACAAATATAAAACAATCATCTCCCATGTACAAGTTATATGAAAAAATAATAACAAAAAAGAAGTAAATGAAATATAATGTCGGATTTTAAATTCAACAACATTATTAACACTTGGCAAACATGAAATAAGCAATAAGGTAATAAAACATGTATTAAACCACATGTGTTGAGAAATAAAGATCACCAATGGTTAAAATTGAAATGCCACTTCTTAAAATGATACAGGAATTTGGCCTTCTTTCAGGCAATATATTAATCAGTCTTCTTTTGAAAAATTTATATAGTTTTGGAAATATATGGAACTAGGCATATATCTTGGAATTTTTCTCTAAATTTGATGGATAAACACAATCTAGATGTAAATTCTTTAAAAACTTTCATTTTCAAACGATATACTTTAAAGAGTTTGACTCTTTCTTTCTGATAACAATTAAAATTTATTTTCCCACCATATATAATAGCATTCAAACAACTGACATTAACTGAAATATATAATATTTCAATAACTCTCTACATTAAAGCCAGCATGTACTTTTTGTGGATCTAACAAATTTTTCAACAATATCCAGGTCTATCTAAAATAATAATGATGATGATGATGATGATGATGACGACAACAACAACAACAACAAAGGACATTTATATTGCACAGATACTATAATAATATACTCTACTGCACATTGCAATATAATTATCTTTTAATTACAATTAATTTTCACTATTTACCAACACTATAACCAATGCTCTTAATACTTACAACATATTACTTTTAATTTGTAAAACACTCTCTTTCTGATTATTGAAGTTTATTTCTCCTTCATGTACATAATTCCCATAGCTTGATTCAAAACTGATACATGTATTTCAAATATTTCTGTACATTAAGGAAACATGATCCAAACAAAATTTTTGAGTAGCCTTCTGGACTATGTAGAGTTACAAACAAGTTAAAATCACCATGAACTTTTCGTCACGCTTTGCTGCAATGCAATTTTCGTTGCCATTTGTTCACAAATATCACTACTTAATGACATTTAATATCCAATATAATATCAAAACAACTGGCCACACTGATTACAATATAAATTCCCAGCCTGTATTAGATTTCCTTCCACAACAAACCTTCCAAAAAATGAACTGAGTTGTGGGGACAAACTTGAATGAGCTGACAGTATAGCGAACTACATTAAAGGCTCAAGTTTAAAGCTCATCTGAAAGAGCAGACTCTGCTCTTTCAGATGAGGTATAACTCATATAACCTTAACACCTTATTAACCCTTTGGATGCTATAATGTAAAATATAGTCCAAAATCTCGGGGGTCCCCCTCCCCCCCCCCCTTGAGATTTTTCATTAATTGATTTTAAAATAGCTAAAGACATTCAGAATCTATTATTGCAGGGATGTGACTTTTGGGCATCAAGCTTTCAAATAAAAAAAGAATTCCCAAAACTAAACTTGGGCTTTAAGGAAACACGATCCAAACAGATTTTACAGTAGGCTTCTGGACTGTGTAAAAAATTACAACCGAATCAATAAAATCAACATGATTTGTTGCTATTCGCTCACAAATATCACCACCTGACATCCGATATTCAATAAAATATCAAAACAATTCCACTGATTATAATGTCATAACCTAACCTGTATGACATTTAAACCAGAAACCTTCCACATAATGATTTGTGGGGGGCATACTTGAATGAGCCGCCAGTTGGTGAGATAGCTTAAAGGTTTGGCCGTCATCATAAATCACAAATTTCTTTGTTTCTATTGGGTATATTGCACACTCTATGACTCTGATGATGACAGAGTATAACAACGCCCCTTACGGTTTTAGCATACGATTGGTTATAAAAGAAGTGGATGACAGAATTCATTAGACTCCTGGGGATTGACCTTACAATCTAGTGAGAACAAGCAGACTCTATTTTATCACTTGGACAAAATTTCATACTGACTTTAGTCTAAGTCTTAGACTGCTCTTTAATTTACCCCAATCCCGAGCGTAGAAAAGCTAGTCTAACTGTCCAGACTCTAACCCTACTAGTCTAAGTATCTATACTGCCTTAGGATTAGGATGAAAAAAGAGCACAGTCTAAAACTTAGACTATACTGACGTTAGCCTTTTGACAATCAATCCATCATTTAGAACACTGAAACCTTTAGTCTATTAAATTTGTAAAACAAAAACTATGATTTGTTTCCACTGTTTGTGTCACATGATCGATATCTTATGTGTTTATTTGTAAGATTCAAATCACATGATTTAAATGCACAAATGCTGTACCATTCAAAACTGTTTTTCTGCCCTACTTTGTTAAAACTAAGCAAGTAACAGAAGGGCCATGTTTTTTCAAATTAGCCATTTTTGTGTGTCATTTACATGTACAGTGGCTTCAATTCTGTATCACACAATTTTGACTGAAATATCTTAGGAACAGCATGCTTACGACATTTCAAAAACATCAATAACTCCAATTTTTCATTTACTTCCTTCTGCCTAAGTATTGTAGTATTGTTACCCTTAAAGATTGTGTCATTCATTTGCATGTCAAAAAACACCT
>JZLH01S0270913.1:3158-15449 GCA_001188425.1 Eucidaris tribuloides
CTCTCACACTCACACACATATATACACACACACATACATACAAACATAAACACACAAGCACAGATAAACATACATGCACCTACGCAGACAGTTATAACAAGTCACCCCTAGTATCAAGTATCAAAAAATATTGTATCAACATCAAAACATGCAAGAAACATACAAGAAATCCAAATGCAGTATGCACCCACCAACACACAATAAAAGACACACATATACATACCCCCCCCCACAAACACATACACGTCCACACGCACACACGCGTTTCACACCACACATAAACACACAAGCACAGATAGACACAAACACACACGTGCAAACACACACACATACACATACTTACACAAACACACACGTGCAATAGCCGGCCAAAAGTAGCCCACCCCCGGCAGATGTTTCGATATTTCCGAAGCTCACTCTCTTTAAAAAAAAAAGAATAATAAATAAAATTAAAAAATAAATGGTGAATTTAGATTGAATAAGTGTGTTCTTCACTCATTTTGGAGTGAAGGGGATCATTCGGAATTCACGAATCATTATGTGTTATATTTTTCCACATGCAATAGCCAGCCAAATGTAGCCCAGCCCCGGCAGATATTTCTATATTTCCGAAGGTCACTCTCTTTAAAAAGAATAAATAAATAAATAATTATAACAAAAAAGAGAGGAAAAGATGAGTGAAAGTAAAAAAAAAAAAAAAAGAGAAAAGAAACCTCGGTGAATTTTGATTGAATAAGTGTGTTTTTCACTCATTTTGGAGTGATCATGGGGATCATTCGGAATTTATTATAAGGCAAAAAATATATGTATATATATTTTGTCTTCAAGTGGACAATTTTGAAAATTGTATCATCGGTCGATTTTTTTAGATTTATTTACATACCTGCCAACTGTTCCTATTAAATAGGAATATTCCTTTTTTTGTGGAAAAGAAAAGAGCGTTTTTAACCCCTGTGTTCCTATTTTTGTCAAATGTTTCTGTAGTAATGTATAGGTAATTCAGGAATGTTCCTATTGTAGGATGGTTATTTTGTCAGTTGTGTTTTCTTTGTTTACCTTATACCTTTCTTCTAGGTTCTTTGTAATTCACTTCAGTTCAGTTCAGTTAGTAGATGTTAATGTTGCTATCTATCTCATCCACAATCTGTCCTGCTTTCCTGTCACCTTCATTCCTAATTTCCTATCCCATCCAGGTGTGTCCATTCATTACATGCCCACACCTGATTATCATGTTCAACATTCATTATTACATAATCACCCAGCTTCTTGATCATCCCATCCACTTCTTCTTCTGATCGGTTTATGTTTTGAATAGACCGGTTTCATAAAGTATTCAAATTTATGGATGTTATCTCTCCCGGAGCCTGGTGATGAGCTATTTCTTTCATCAGTTTCTGTGAATACAGTTTCAATACAGAAAATGCAACTTGCATACATTACTTGTTGCTATGTCGGACAAGCCTCGGACAAGCCTTCAGGTTGTCAAGAACATCCTTTGTTTAAAAGGTATGCATGAAATTTGAATATATTACGAAAACTGTCTATTGGGTTGTTACATTTTATTAGAGTCTTCCATTTTAGTTATTGTTTATTTATTCATTTGAATATTTTAATATGTATTATGTAAATTATGTTTGCTTGATTTGGGCAAGGCAGCCCTTGAGAGACTTTTTAATAAAACGGAGCACTACTAGACTTTGTCTTGTTAAGTTCATTTTATTTTGTGTCTCCTGAGTTTATGTTCTTGTTGCTGTTTGCCGTCTGTATGAGTTCTGTATGAGTTTGGTTACTTCAACTTCTACAATCTACACCCTCGGTTTCACGTCTACGATATACAACCTTACAACTGGTAGCAGCGGTGGTCGGACTTCTCCACACCCTTCTTCAAGTTTCTTCAGTTCCTATTAAGTATTTGGTATTCATTCTTCATCTCTTAATTCACCCGCATAGCTGTTTATTTTCAACCTGCCGCAATTCAGCCTCTCTTCTTTTAACTCAGTTCGGAGTGAATGATGCTGTCTAACGGTTTTTCGTTCGAACATATTTGCATGATGGCTGAGTTAAGACATTACATTCATCTTCAAATCTACATGATGCCTTCAGCCTCTCGACTGACGCTGTTCTCCTGGTCTTTATGTAGCCGTTTTTTTGTACTAGCCGCTTGACACATGATGCCTTATCAGCCTCTCGTCTTCTGACTCTGCTATATCGCCGTCTGGATACCCAGCGAGTGACTGTACGCTGCCCCCAGGTCTTCATGTAAGTTTTAATTTTGCCGTCCATAGTCACGGGATGTGCATGTATGACACCTCTCAGCCTCTCGTCTTTTGACTCGACAAAATGCTGGACATTTAGTGAGTGACTGCACGCTGCCCCAATGGTCTTCATACAGCTGCTCGTTCCCCACTTCATGTCTTCATATCAACATAACTTACTTCAGACTCGCATTCAACATTGTGGACTCGCTTTGACACAAGTTTTTCTTCAGTTTTCTCCACCCGCAATAGTAACATCTTCAAAATTAGACAATGTAAAACACTCCACAAAAAGTAAGTTCCCCCTTGTTCAAAATACCATAACTTTTTAATGAAATAAGTTTTAGCAAAATAACTTGGCAGGAACATTTCTACACTCCTTGGCTAATCTCTGTGTGAAAATAAGATTAATCTGTCAAGCCATGCATGAGTGAGCATGAACTAAAGGCAAAATGTTATTTTTCAAAAGTCACAGGAGTCATCTCTTATGCCAAAATAATGGTAAATAATGGTATTTTTTTGCTTTATTTATAAAGTGTGCTCACTGAACCCTGACATGGTTACAACCTCTTATGTCCATACAACGTGTAAAGATACACTTGCTGAAAAATATCGGATTTCAATTTTTTCAATAAACTGAATAGATTTTACAATTTCAACATTGAGGATGGATGGAAATTGTTAAATTGAGCTCACTGAAGCGTAAATATGCGAAAAGTGCCAAAAGAATTGTTAGGGGGTCAAACGATAGCTGATTAATATAAATAGCGCTTAATCATTCAACAGAAACAGAATTTGTCAAAATCCCGCATCACAAATCCCTCAAAATGACCCTTGTGACTTTTGAAAAGTGACATTTTTGCCTTTATTGTGCAGAAACACTCCTGCCAAATTATTCTGCTCAAAATCATTTTGTTAAAAAGTTATGGAATTTTCAAAAAGGGGGAACTTATTTTTTGTGTAGTGTTTAGTTCCTCACGCCTAATGTGTTATATTTTCCACGTGCAAAAGCCAGCCAAATGTAACCCGGCCCCGGCAGATGTTTTTATATTTACGAAACTCACTCTCTTAAAAGACAAAGACAAAAACGGGTAAAAGTAAAAAAAAAGAAAAAAAAGGCGAATTTAGATTGAATACGTGTGTCTTTCTCTCATTTGGAATGATCACTAAGTTCACTCCAACATGAGTGAAAATTCACTCTTTGTTGACATTCACTCCTGAAAAAGCGAACAATTTCAATCGTTTAGTGTTTAGAGAGAGATGAGATTCATATTTCACATGGGCATGACGTCACACTGCTTTGCGGTATTGTCGGCCAACTTCCAAAATAGGATATTTTGATTACGTTTGCGTAAATTAGCAATTCTCCTCCTCCTCCTCTTCCCATTCTTGTGATGCTAACGGGAAATGTCTGAAAATATTTGATTATAAATTAGTTCAATCAATCAAACAATCATTTATTTATCTATTGACGTATTTATGTATTAGTTAGTTATTTAGTTAGTTAGTTAGTTAGTTAGTTACGTAGGTATTTAATTATTCATTCATACATACGTGCATTAATTTATTTTTTTTAAATACATGTATATCTAAGGAGGATGGATTGAGCAACTGCTTTACACGAAGGTCTTGCGAAACAGATTAAATATACAGTATATACAAAATGTACCCATTATTTGATATTTACAGTACAATAATCCAGGCCAGCTGCAACAAATGTGACTGAGAGTAAGATCGGAAATTTGTATTTTTAACCATGAATTCAAATTAAAGTAATATAAGGAAACCCCGATTTTGCAAATAGTAATCATCCTCCAAGGCCGAGGGAAATGGTCTGTTCAAACACCCCCATATGCATCTTTCAAAGAAATCCCTCTTTTGTAATAAGTAAAGATATGCATATGGATTAGTTCAGCCATGAATGTTGCATTTGGTGGAGCGGTCCGGTTTGTTTACATAAGCCGTGCGCGTGTGCGCTCATCCGTAAGCCTGTGGAAATACTGTGCTAAGAAAGCTCGCGTAGGTGCGGAAATTAGCCAAAAATGAAAAACTGCCATTGATTTGACGCAAAAAACGCCCTAAGTTCCTCTACACCAATCACAACAAATTTTACATCACCCGAGAGCTTGTACATTGTAGAATTTTTTGGCATGCGAGGGTAAGTGATAAAACAAAGATAAAACGAAAGAGACATGTTTTCATTCGGCAATGTCAGCCAAAATGACGTGTTTCCTGCCGAATCCCCATAGACTTTGATAATTTACGATGATTTGAAGCTAAGTTTAGTCTAAAAACGCCCTAATTTCTTAAATTGCAATTGTTCTGAGAGTATATTCATTGAAAAGGCAAATGTTTCAGCTTTCATTTGCAGGGCGAGGGTTTTCAATACCTCGTCGCGTTTTCTTTTTATACGCGATTCTTTGATGAAAGGGGGGTATTTTACTCGAATTTTTACGTGTTGTAGGGGATTAGTCCGGCGCCCCGGAGCAAATGCAACATACTTTTCCATATGTTATTGTCACCACACATTTACAACCCAGTTTGACGTCATTACTTCTGCTCTGTAAGGCACATCTTCATCTCGCACGACCCTCGTGACTGTGCTCACCAGTCTTCGTGATTGGGTACAATAACACCTTATTATCATTATAAAAGCATTTTTCCCTATGATAGTAAAAAGAAATTGAAAGCTTATACAATAGACCAGTTCACGAATGTATTCAAATTTTATGTATACCTTTTTAACAAGGGTTGTCCCTAACAACCTGAAAGCTTGTCCGATGCTTGCCCGACATAGCAACAACTAATGTATACAAGTTGGATTTAAGGCTTTGAATAAAATACGTTTTGCTCAATATCTCTGAAACACAAACATGTCAGTTATCCCCTTTTGTCATGGGGGGGGGGGCAGTACAGGTAACAGAAGTAGCTCATCACTAGGCATCGAAAGAGAAAACATCCATAAATTAAATACATTGTAAACAGGTCTATTGTCACACAGACCGCAACAGTTAAGGGGCTCTGGCTTAAAGGTAAATCTAATGATTGGAGGTGCCTCGAACTTGGGGGAAAACTGTTTAGAATCAAGTGATCTATGCAAGGATTCTGCTGTGACAGTTTAGTGGGCAAACGTTGACTCGTTTTAATCGAACTAAATTTATATTTCAATTATATTCATTGCGATAGGCAAATGTGTTGTATAGCTGGTTTTGATTAATCTATATCAGTGATAGTGAAATACTGGTTTGCGAATGCTTGATTCTCTTCAAGTGAATAAATTCAAGGCAAATCCTTCCATCCAAAATAAACACTTCAGCTAGTGTATACTTCAGGTATGTCCCAACTCATATGGTTCTGGAGGTAGTTTCACGTGTTCCCAATTATCGTCCTTTAAGCTCCGACCGATGTGCGTAGCTTACAAGACAAATATCGGAATCTGAGCTATCTCGCAAGTCTTGGGACATAATCCTGAGGTTTCTCAGGGTTAGATCTTCGGAAGTAAGTCCGAATTTCATGCTCACGAATCTCGATTTGACTCCAAATTCCTGAGACTCTAAGGGACTCCGGGACAGCCCAGAGGCTAACTTCGAACGTGTAGACAACTGGGAGGTAAATCATCAGAGGTATCCTACGTTAACTCTGAATTTGCATAATTCCGTGTCGACTTTAACTCCAAATTCCTGAGACTCTAAGGAACCTGGAGTAAGCCCTGGGTTTAATTCCGAACGTGTAGACACGACTTATCTCATCCACAATCTGTTCTGCTTTCCTGTCACCTTCATTCCTAATTTCCTATCCCACCCAGGTGTGTCCATTCATTACATCCCCACACCTGATCATGTTCAACATTCATCATTACATAATCACCCAGCTTCTTGATCATCCCATCCACTTCTTCTTCTGATCGGTTTATGTTTTGAATAGACCAGTTTCATAAAGTATTCAAATTTATGGATGTTATATCTCCCGGAGCCTGGTGATGAGCTATTTCTTTCATCAGTTTCTGTGAATACAGTTTCAATACAGAAAATGCAACTTGCATACATTACTTGTTGCTATGTCGGACAAGCCTCGGACAAGCTTTCAGGTTGTCAAGAACAACCTTTGTTTAAAAGTTATGCATGAAATTTGAATATATTACGAAAACTATCTATTGGGTTGTTACATTTTATTAGAGTCTTCCATTTTAGTTATTTTTTATTTATTCATATGTATTATGTAAATTATGTTTGCTTGATTTGGGCAAGGCAGCCCTTGAGAGATTTTTTTAATAAAACGGAGCACTACTAGACTTCGTCTTGTTAAGTTCATTTTATTTTGTGTCTCCTGAGTTTATGTTCTTGTTGCTGTTTGCCGTCTGTATGAGTTCTGTATGAGTTTGGTTACTTCAACTTCTACAATCTACACCCTCGGTTTCACGTCTACGATATACAACCTTACAACTGGTAGCAGCGGTGGTCGGACTTCTCCACACCCTTCTTCAAGTTTCTTCAGTTCCTATTAAGTATTTGGTATTCATTCTTCATCTTTTAATTCACCCGCATAGCTGTTTATTTTCAACCTGCCGCAATTCAGCCTCTCTTCTTTTAACTCAGTTCGGAGTGAATGATGCTGTCTAACGGTTTTTCGTTCGAACATATTTGCATGATGGCTGAGTTAAGACATTACATTCATCTTCAAATCTACATGATGCCTTCAGCCTCTCGACTGACGCTGTTCTCCTGGTCTTTATGTAGCCGTTTTTTGTACGTAGCCGCTTGACACATGATGCCTTATCAGCCTCTCGTCTTCTGACTCTGCTATATCCCCGTCTGGATACCCAGCGAGTGACTGCACGCTGCCCCCAGGTCTTCATGTAAGTTTTAATTTCGCTGTTTATAGTCCCGGGATGTGCATGTATGACACCTCTCAGCCTCTCGTCTTTTGACTCGACAAAATGCTGGACATTTAGTGAGTGACTGCACGCTGCCCCAATGGTCTTCATACAGCTCGTTCCCCATTTCATGTCTTCATATCAACATAACTTACTTCAGACTCGCATTCAACATTGTGGACTCGCTTTGACACAAGTTTTTCTTCAATTTTCTCCACCGTCAATAGTAACATCTTGAAAGTTCCCCCTTGTTCAAAATACCATAACTTTTTAATGAAATAAGTTTTAGCAAAATAACTTGGCAGGAACATTTCTACACTCCTTGACTAACCTCTGTGTGAAAATAAGATTAGTCCGTCAAGCCATACATGAGTGAGCATGAACTGAAGGCAAAATGTTACTTTTCAAAAGTCACAGGAGTCATCTCTTATGCTAAAGTAATGGTAAATAATAGTATTTTTTGCTTTATTTATAAAGTGTGCTCACTGAACCCTGACATGGTTACAACCTCTTATGTCCATACAACGTGTAAAGATACACTTGCTGAAAAATATCGGTTTTCAATTTTTTTCAATAAACTGAATAGATTTTACAATTTCAAAATTGAGGATGGATGGAAATTGTTAAATTGAGCTCACTCAAGCGTAAATATGCGAAAAGTGCCAAAAGAATTGTTAGGGGGTCAAACGATAGCTGATTAACATAAATAGCGCTTAATCATTCAACAGAAACAGAATTTGTCAAAATCCCGCATCACAAATCCCTCAAAATGACCCTTGTGACTTTTGAAAAGTGACATTTTTGCCTTTGTTGTGCAGAAACACTCCTGCCAAATTATTCTGCTCAAAATCATTTTGTTAAAAAGTTATGGAATTTTCAAAAAGGGGGGAATTTATTTTTTGTGTAGTGTTCAGTTCCTCACGCCTAATGTGTTATATTTTCCACGTGCAAAAGCCAGCCAAATGTAACCCGGCCCCGGCAGATGTTTTTATATTTACGAAACTCACTCTCTTAAAAGACAAAGAAAAAAAAACGGGTAAAAGTAAAAAAAAAAAAAAAAATGGCGAATTTAGATTGAATACGTGTGTCTTTCTCTCATTTGGAATGATCACTAAGTTCACTCCAACATGAGTGAAAATCACTCAAGTTCATTCAAAATTCACTCTTTGTTGACATTCACTCCTGAAAAAGCGAACAATTTCAATCGTTTAGTGTTTAGAGAGAGAGAGATGAGATTCATATTTCACATGGGCATGACGTCACACTGCTTTGCGGTATTGTCGGCCAACTTCCAAAATACGATATTTTGATTACGTTTGCGTAAATTAGCAATTAACCAAACAGTTTCTAAATGCCATGTATGCGATTTAAGACACAGGCTAACATTGTGGAGCTTCAAATTAAAAATTGCCAAACTTTACTATCTGAGCTACATTGTAGTGTTTGAATGGACAAATAAACACCCAAGAATACAAAAGTTTGGAAATTTATGCTGTCACTGGCAAGATATGAATGAATAAACAATTAGTTCTCAGCCCGAGTACAAAATAGTCTAGATCTACACACCGTTAGTCCATGGGAGGAAATCGGCACATGAAGCCGGTCAACTTACGATTTTCACTGTTTTATAGCACTAAATAATCATTTTGACATACATTTTTTTCAGGGCTTCATTTTTAGACAATATCAAAGACACTTGGAGCATGGAGGATTATGCTTACATTTTTTTAAACTGTGGTCAATGTTACCCTGTAGCTTTGATCATACCCCTTACATACCTCAGAAATAATGAGAATAAATTTTCCCTTTTTCAGAAAAAAAAACGAATTAGTAATAATTCATGTAGGCCTACAAGATCAATTTAGAGAGTGGTTCTGGTATGGAATCATAGACTTAAAGCCATAGGCTAACAAGGACCACACTTTAAAGAAAATTAGAGCTGTTCGACTGCGCGCAGTCGATGGGTATGCCTCTGCAGTCCTCACTCCCATCCAATTGATGTAATTTGAAAAGCTTCAAGTTACCGTGGTAGCAAAACCAATGAGATGAATAAGCCCATGTGACCTTTGACCAAGTTACAGTAAAATCCAATAAGCAGTTCTTAAATTATCGCGACATTGAGCTCAATTCGGACATGAGGCCTTGTGACCTTTGCCCTCTGACCTTTGAACTCCAAAATCGAATCAGTAAATTGGTGCCTTATAATAAATACTTCTCCCAAGTTACATCAAAATTTGACCAGTCATACTCAAGTTATCACAGTAACGAGCCCAAATCAGACATACTTTAGGCCCGGTAACCTTTGACCTTTGACCTTTCAGCTCCAAAATCTAATCAGTTCATCGGTACCTCATAGTACATACTTAGACCTAGTTACATCAAAATCCGATTGGGGGTTCTTAAGTTATCACGGTAACGAGAACCGGTAACGGACGGACGGACAGACGGACAACCCGAAAACATGATGCCTCCGGCAACTTCGCTGCGGAGGCATAAAAAAGTGTGGGCTACATATCCTCCATGCTGTAAGTTTCTTTGAGAATGTCGAAAAAGGAAGCCCAGGAAAAAAAAGGCATTTCAAGGTGATTATTTAGTGCTTTCAAAAAGAGAAATCTATGATAAATCATACTCAGGTTGACCGGATTCACCATGCCCATTTCGTCCCATAGATATAATTTGTGTAGATCTAGGTTTTTTTTGTTTTTTGTTTTGTTAATACTCAACAGCAGTTATTCATTCATACATATCTTGCCAGTGGTAGCATAACTTTCCAAACGGTTGTATTAATTCTTGAGTGTTTATGTCGATTTAAGCACTACTACGTAGCTCAGATATCACAGTTTGACATTTTTTTTTTGTAATCATCTTCACAATGTTAGCCCACGGAGTTGTTACAATGTCTTTAAGCAAAGTTTTCATCTAGGCCTACTGTACATAGGATGACACATAAATTAATTGAGATAACCAATAATGTTTTTTTTTCTAAATATGTTCCTGATTCATGGCACCATGATGGGAGAAATTTTTCCTTTAAGGTAATTCCTGTCCGTCGGTATCACATAATGTTGTTGTTGTTGTTGTTGTTGTTGCCGCTGTTGTTCAATTTGAATGGCCCGATGTTCAAACTCAACTGCACAGAAGATAATTTATTTGTCCTTCAATGACTAACAAACTGTGAAATTACAGTAGAACTAATTTAACGAACGAGCTTGTCGAGACAGTGCGTTTAGTTGTTTTATCTAAGTTTTTATTTATGCTGGTGCTCTTGTGTGCAGGGGCGTAGACAACCGGACGAGGGAAAGGGGGAGAGGGAGGGGAGGTATGTATCCCCCAGCTCACAAGATGGGGGATGGCATGTAGGCCTATTGCAGTTTTTTCTATCTTCTTGCTTTTACCATTTATTACAGTTAGGCCATTTCATCATCATATACCTTTATTATTATTATAAGTATAGTAGTAGTAGTAGTAGTAGTAGTAGTAGTAGTAGTAGTAGTAGTAGTAGTCGTCGTCGTCGTCGTCGTCGTCGTCGTCGTCGTCGTCGTCGTCTGACTGCCAGACCATTATTCTGGAATCAACAGCCAAAACTCTCTCCATTCGCGGACGGGGAGGTCTGAAATTCAGAGTAGTAGAAGTAGTAGTAGTTGTAGAAGTAGTAGTAGTAGTGGTAGTAGAAGTAGAAATAGTAGTAGTAGTAGTAGTAGTAGTAGTAGCAGTAGTAGTAGAAGTAGTACTAGTAGTATCTTCATCATCATCCGCAGATATACCAATAATATTTAATGGATTCTTATAGCAATTATAGGTCTTCTTAAACCCATTCACAAAATTATGTTTTGATACATGTCTTGTTTCCTGTGCTGTGAATGAAACATAGCAATTGTGACCCCTCTCCGCCACCCCCAACGAAAACGAGCAAAAATAAAAAACAATCGATCGATCGATCAATCAATCAATCAATCAATCAATCAATCAATCAATCAATCAATCAATCAATCAATCAAATCAAAAACAAACAAACGTGCTCGAAAGTAGATGTACAGTGTGTCCCCCAAAAATGGTACAATCGGGAGAAAATTATTTAAGGTATGTAATTTTTTCAAAAGGTACATGTATGTGTATTTGGTATCATATTAAAGCAGAATAAACTTTCTTTGTGATAAAGTTTATCCCATTTAATTTATGTTTATAAATCAAAAGTTATTACTTTTTTGCAGTCAGGCAAAATCACGTTTGTCCCACTCTTTGTCATTCAATGTGTTTATTAATGATT
Source organism: Eucidaris tribuloides (assembly GCA_001188425.1). Lineage (NCBI taxonomy): Eukaryota > Metazoa > Echinodermata > Echinoidea > Cidaroida > Cidaridae > Eucidaris > Eucidaris tribuloides. The sequence continues at coordinate 14,554 of JZLH01S0270913.1, forward strand.
ATTAAGTAAATAAAAAAAATCAAATACAAATAACCGTTACTCGGCATTTAAATGAGATTGCACATGTTCATGTCTTTTGTTAAACAGGCTGCACTCACACGGACATCATGGTGATCTGCACATCTCATTCATTTTAGGCATTTTGTCAATGTTATGGACTCCCTTTGTACTACAAATTATACGAAATAAGAAATGTAAAATATGACAAATATGTTCGTTCAGCTAAATTGAAAAATTACCCAATACTTTTTCACACTGTCATTTCGGTTTCATTGTTAAGAACCTGCATTTACATGTATAGCACATAGTATACTGGGACAAACAAGACTTTGCGACAGTGCATGATTGACACAACCAATTGAAATGAAATAAAATGCACTGAAAAGTATGGTCTTTTAGCTTTATGATAATAACCAACCTGACTAGGTTTTATATGATTGTTATATCATTAAAAAAAAAATCCGATTGGACCTTTTTTTTCTGGGACATACTGTATATTAGGGTGGGACGAAAAATACTTTTTTTCTCTGATCGACTTGGAACTCTCAGGGATATTTCCTTGGGTATAAGACTATTATTATTACTATTATTTGAACGAGCAGTGTGCACCTTAAGGTAGCCCTCTCACCTCTCTTGTGTATTATTGTGTTTTAACCTGTCTGTTGACTTTGTTGGTGTCTTTGTTAGCTGTCATCACGTTTTCCTATACTTCAGGAAGCTACTAGCCAAGATTTGAGCCAGCAACCACTTTTATCTTGTTATATTAAACTTGGTTTGGTTTGGATGTTCACTGGACATTTTCTACAGTCAAGCAGCCATGTTCTGGGACTTTACTGGAGCTACTTAAAGTCTTCTTTTGTTCTGCATAACTGTGGTCACTCAACCTTCTAAGGACC
>JZLH01S0270936.1:1987-12019 GCA_001188425.1 Eucidaris tribuloides
GTCAGCTTTTAGGTTTGGCCTTGTACACATTTTGTATACTCGACACATTTTGGACCGAGATGGTCAGTTCGTCCTTGAAGACATTTTCCTGCTGTCTAAACACTTTTACTTGATGCCACATCATCAAGCCAACCCTGTTTGTCTGCTATACGAAATAATTATGCTACCTCACCAACTATGGCTTGACCACTGTAACTCAGGAACGCAACAGTATAATACTGTGTGGGGTTGGGGTAGACTTTTGGGGGAGGGTACCAGGGGGGTCAGAGATCAATGTGCCGGGACTTCTCTGGGTGGAAATTATCTGTTAGTATTTCTTCTACCATTTCCACCTGATTTCAAGAAAATAAAAGTGTCTTTGCTATACGGCCGGAACGTATTTTTAACTTAAAGTCCGTCTACCTGTTCTCTGTGTTATAATGTTGTGGGGTTGGGGTAGACTTTTGGGGGATGGTCACGTGGGGTCAGATTATGTTCGGGAGTTTGGGTGGAAATTATTCTTGTTGTATTTGGTCTCCTTTCCCGTGTATTTTCAAGAAATAAAAGTGTCTTTGCTATACGGCCGGAACATATTTTTAACTTAAAGTCCGTCTACCTGTTCTCTGTGTATAATACTGTGTGGGGGTGGGGTAGACTTTTGGGGGAGGGTACCAGGGGGGTCAGATATTAATGTGCCGGGACTTCTCTAGGTGGGAATGGTCTGTTAGTATTTCTTCTACCATTTCCACCTGATTTCAACGAAATAAAAGTCTTTGCTATACGGCCGGAACGTATTTTTAACTTAAAGTCCGTCTTCCCGTTCATCTGTGTGAATACTGTGTGGGGTTGGGGTAGACTTTTGGGGGAGGGTACCAGGGGGGTCAGATATCAATGTTCCGGGACTTCTCTGGGTGGAAATTATCTGTTAGTATTTCGTCTACCATTTCCACCTGATTTCAAGAAAATAAAAGTGTCTTTGCTATACGGCCGGAACGTATTTTTAACTTAAAGTCCGTCTTCCCATTCATCTGTGTGCATTCTCTATGGGGTGGGGTAGACTTTTCGGGGAGGGTACCAGGGGGGTCAGATATCAATGTGCCGGGACTTCTCTAGGTGGGAGTGGTCTGTTAGTATTTCTTCTACCATTTCCACCTGATTTCAAGAAATAAAAGTGTCTTTGCTATACGGCCGGAACGTATTTTTAACTTAAAGTCCGTCTACCTGTTCTCTGTGTGTTATACTCCATGCATCAATACGATGACATCATCTTTGCTCTGCCTTCCCGGTAGGCATTGTGATGGTCCTATAAGTAATGTACTGCGGCCAGACATTGATACCGTTCTTGTCATGTTTGCAAAAAAGGCTCTGATTTTCATTGAGAGTTGCCTGTTTGACACTTCTGGATGTTTGAGGGGTGTTGACTGCTGAGTTGGCCCTTGTGTTTGGAGGGTGGTGATTAATATCGTGTATGAGTGTAATTTCATGTATATTTCTTTCTGGCATATAGTATTGGTCGAGTTTACCGAGCTTGATGAATCTGTTGTGTTAAACGAATTACTTAAGCTAGACTCGTCAAAATAGCTGTTGGTATTGATGACTTGCATCCTAGGTTGCTTAAACTTGCAGCTCCATTCATAGCCAGCACGTTAACAGTGCTTTTCAATTGTTCATTCAAAAACGGTTGTCTTCCAAATGAGTTTAAGATTGCCAAAATAACTCCTATCCACAAAGGTGGAAACAGAATGGATTTAAGCAATTATCGACCTATTTCTGCGTTACCCACTATTTCAAAGATACTTGAAAAATCTGTTCACCAACAGTTATACACTTATTTGAATGAACACTTATTGTTGAGTGAACGCCAATCTGGTTTTAGGCCTGGCCATTCAACGGTAACATGCTTGACCGAAATGATAGAAAACATACTAGATAATATTGACAAAGGTCAAGTTTCTGGCGCTATTTTTCTCGACCTAAAAAGAGCATTCGATGTTATACCCCACCACTTAATTCTTCAGAAAATGTCTCAATACGGTATCAATGGAGTCGAGCTTGAGTGGTTTGAATCGTACTTCTTTAATAGGCAACAATGTGTATACTTACAAGGAACCATGAGTAATTTTCTTAGGGTAAAATCATGTGTCCCTCAGGGGTCTATCCTGGGACCCTTGATATTCTGTTTGTATATAAATGACCTTTGTAACTTAAATCTACATGCACAAACTCATGTATTATCAAACGACAAGTGTATTATATTACACGATATGCAGTAAACAGTCCATTATCAATTCCAAAATGTAAAACCGATTACAAAATAAGATCATTGTCATTTTCAGGTGCCAAAGTTGTTCAATAAACTGCCAGGTTATATTCAAAACTTTCAATCACTACAAAGTTTCAAACAGCAAATCCGATCTTTACATTTTCTCCTTTAATATATTATATGCAATTTCAATTTATTCCATATGCTCATTTTATCATATAAAATCATCGTTGTTATGTTAAGTGTGTGACCTTTTTTTCCCTGTTATGTTATTTTTTTCTTTTTCTTTTCTTTTCGTTAATTTGTTTAGCCAATTTCATTTGGTACTTGTTTCGAAATCTTACTTGAATTAAAAACTGTAAGTTTATAATAATGGTTTTTTTTTATATATACAATTTATATGATTTGTCAACTATTTATAATTATGTTTTCTCATATTTTATATTGTAAATGATGAATGTGGAATTTTATTATGAGGCAGGGCTCTCTGGGAGAGCAGGACCTCTTGGTATTGAAGAGACCACCATGTTGAAATAAAACGAAATAAATAAATAAATAAATAAATAAATGTATTATATGTGTGTGATGTCAGGTCATTTGCAGTAGTTTATTGGTCATTTTGCATGTATTATGATATGAAGTCTCTTTATTTTATGTTTTAGGACTACAGTCTGCAAAATTAATTTTCGCACAGTAACCTACCTAGAAATTTATAATGCACTAACATGAGGTTCATAGGTGCATTTGTTTATTTCTGCAGTCTGCTCGCTCGCCTAACCACATCTTTGCTACGTGTTTGCTTTGCCAGTCGTGTATAATACAATGCCATTAGATTTAACATTGGAAAGGAAGTTATAGTACTCAGTAGTCTACATGTAAATGTTCATATTTAATAAAGCAAACAATGGAATTTCAACCGTGAAAGAAGTAGAATTCGAGAAAAAGGAAACTTATTTCTGAAGTGTGAAATTGATAGTGTCTAATTGAGTAATGAAATTAATATCTGCGTTTGCACTTGATTATCGTGTTAAATACATGGTTCGCAATGTTCTCAAACGCTCGCTCGTGCATATCATATACATGTATAAATGATTATAATCATTTTGAAACGATGGATGCACATTCCAACTGCACTTCTATGTTATTGGTAAAGTGTTCATAATAGAAGTAATGGGCATATAGATGTTCAGTCAATAGAATTGTGTGTTATTAGTGGCGACATCATGGCGGAGGGTTGAATGGGCATTTGACCCCCCCCCCCCCGGCAGTCAGAATGGAACTTTTTTTAACTTGTCACGCCAATTTGAAGATATTGGAGTTTCAGGATGTACCACTAAGCCTTAGTCCCTGTAATGAATGGAAGGTACAAACTCCTCCTTCAAAAAGTTGCAAAGAGCCCAGGCAACTGGGCAAGGAGTATATACATACAACAAATTTAAAGACTTTGCATTGAACATTATTTTTAGCCTTTCCAAAAAAAGTCAAATACAGCTCTGGAAGGCTTATATCCAGAATCTTCTTGGGGCCCCGCCCCCTGGATCTCCAGCAGCCCCCCCCCTCCTGCACCATGCCAGGCTATAATTCGTGCCCCTGGACCCCACCCGTATAGACCCCTCCTCCAAAAAGTTGCGAAGAGTAAGAAATACAACACATTTGAAAACTTTGCATTGAACATTTTAGCCTTTCAAAAAGTGACTAATATGACTTTCAAATACAACAATTTTAGGGCTCTGAAAAACTTAAATCCAAAATCATCCGGGAGCTCCGCCCCCCTGGACCCCCGGCAGGGGCTCTGCCTCTGCACCCTGCCAAGGTATCTAAGGTGGGCCCCTGGACCCCATCCGAATGGAAAGTACAGACCCCTCCAAATTAAAAAGGTGCAAAGTGTAAAAATACTGCAAATTTGAAGACTGCACAGAACATTACCCTTTCAAAAAGTTCAAAAAGTGACTGATATGACATCTCTGCCCCTGCACGCTACCACGGGCCCTAAGGCGGGCCCCTGGACCCCGAACGAAAAACACAGACCCCTTAAAAAGTTACAAAGTGTAAAAAATACTGCAAATTTGAAGACTGTACCGAACATTAGCCTTTCAAACAGTTCAAAAAGTAAATAATATGATTTCTCTGCCCCTGCATGCTGCCTAAGGCGGCCCCTGAACCCAAGCCAAATGAATTCGCACTTACATGTACGCCTCCTTCCCCCCCCCACTTTTTAAATCCTCGTGCCTCCACCGTGTGTTATCTAAAACATGACTGTGTATTGTATTATATTCTGGCCAATGGTGTCGATCGGGAGGGGGAATGTATTCCCCCCCCCCCCACAAAAAAAATGAGGTGGAAGATGCTCCACCCAATATTTTGAGGTGAAATGAGAAAAAAAAAATATGTCATTTGCAATAAAAACTAAAATAATTATTTTACTAAGTACAAAATATTAGCAGTGATTGTACAAGCTAATTAGGATTGAAGTAGCTCTGAGGTTAGAAATATCAAAAGTTTAATAAAAATGTCAATTTCAACCAAATATTGAAGGGAATCCCATGCTCACACTAAATTATAAGTTTTTATCAAAATTTGGGATGATGGGTGTGAAGTCTACACTATCCTTAGGGCCAGTCACAATATTATAATGTTAAGCACAGAAAGAAATAATGAAGAAGAAAATGCAATGTTTCCTAGTAGAAAAACAAACATTTTCAGCTCGCTCGCAATAATTCCAACATATCGGATAGGAAAAAATGCCCCTTTTTCAAAATGAAATGTGCCCTTTGTGAAATGAGACTTTTTTAATCAACTCATTTTTGTCGAAGGGGATTCTGTTTTATTATTACAGTATATGTTATATTTTTATTGCTGCATTTTTGCTTCATTTGTTAATCCTCAGCATGCTCAGACAAGAGCTAATACCGTATGTGACGAGAAGAGACAAAATGAAGGAACAATTCAGATACAACCCACCCCCACCCCCTAAAAAAGAAGAAAACGTGTTTTTTTTTTTTAAATTCACAGTTCATCTTGCAAACATGACATTTTCTTTCTTTTTTCTTAGGTGCATATCTGAATCATTGCTTCATTTTTGTTTTGTTTTGTTTTTTTACCACAAAATTGATATTACCTCTTCTCTGAGCATGCTGAGGGTTGAATACTTGTACACATCAGTTGAGAGCTTCTGCAACACCGGTCTATGAGTCATTAAATATTGACTATAAGAACACAATTCTGTGCGCAATGCATTTTTGGCCGATTGCATTGGGTTGTGCTTACTCATGCGTGAAATACTTTTAATACCAACAGTGTCATCAGATAGCCTAGGTCCAAGGTGAAATATTCTTGTCACAAAATAATCTCAAAATCACGGAATTTTTTTTTTCTAAGTGTCTACTTTTTTTGATACACACTGTATAGTACTTTATTTGAGCAATTTGTCTGGGCAGTGTGATAATTTCCTATAATTCGTACGTTTGAAATATAAATCTGAAGTCGAATTCCAATGTGCAAACTTCAAACCAAAATACGAAAAAAAGACACCTAAAAAATTTTCATGTGAAAAGACAGACCATGGGCTTAAATTCAGTCCGAGGAGGGGGGGGGGGTGTTGCGGCACAAATTGTCGCCGCGTCACAAATTGTCGCCGGCGACAATTTGTGACGATTTGTGAAAAACCTGACGGCACAAAGTTGACGGCACAGATTGTCGCCAGCCATGATCAAATCACATTTAATTGTTTGTGGGTATGTGGGTGTATGTCAGTATGTGTTCGTGTGTTTGTAGGTGTATGTGTATGTTTCTGTGTCTATATGTGTCTGTACGTTTGTGTGTGCATGTGTATGTCTGTATGTGTCTGTTTGTGTGTTTGTATGTGTCTGTGTGTCTATCTGTCTGTTTGTGTGTCTATATGTGTCTGCATGTTTGTCAGTGTGTCTGTGTGTATCTGTGTCTCTGTACAGTGTATGTTTGTGTGTCTATTTGTGTCTGTGTGTCTGTGTGTATGTCTGTGTGTTTCTGTGTAACTGTGTGTGTTTGTTTGTGTGTATGTGTGTGTATGTGTGTCTATGCGTCTGTATGTGCCTCTGTGTATGTGTGTCTGTATGTGTCTGTTTGTGTATGTGTGTCTGCCTGTATGTGTTTATGTGTCTATATGTGTCTGTGATTGTGTCTGTGTGTGTCTCTCTGTATGTGTCTGTTTTGGTGTATTTGAGTATGTGTCTGTTTGTGTGTATGTGTGTTTGTCTATGTGTGTTTGTTTGTTTGTGCGTCTGTATGTTTATGTTTGTGTCTGTATGTGTATGTGTGTTTGTGTGTCTGCATGTGTCTGCTCTGTTTGTGCATTTGTGTGTAAATGTGTCTGGATGTGTCTAGTCTGTATGTGTCTGTTGCTTGTTTGTGTGTCTGTGTGTTGCGTGTTTGTTTGTATGTGCCTGTGTGTCTGTATGTATGTCTGTGTGTTTGGGTGTCTGTATATTTCTGTTTGTTTGTAAGTGGCTGTGTGTCTGTTTGTCTGCATGTATGTGTCTGTGTGTCTGTTTATTTGTGTGTGTCTGTCTGTCTGTATGTATGTGTATGCTTGTGTGTATGTGTGATTGTATGTCTAATTGTGTGTCTGTGATTGTGTGTCGGTGTGTATGTATCTGTGTGTCTGTTTTTATGAATGTGTGTTCGTTTCTGTGTGTATGTGTGCTTGTGTGCTTGTATGTGTCTGTGTCAATTTGTGTTCTGTTTGTATGTGTCTATGTATCTGTGTCTGTATGTGTCTTTGTTTGTATGTGTCTCTTTGTGTGTCTATGTGTGTGTGTGTCTCTGAGTGTCTCTGTGTGTCTGTATGTGTACATGCGTCTGTGTGTTTGTCTGTGTATGAGTCGGTGGGTCTCTGTGTGTGTCTAACGTGGCTTCATGTTTCTATGTGTTTGTATATATCGGTGTCATTCATACACACAGACAATTACACAGACATAAAACATACATGCACGGACACACAGTATGCATATATGCATACATACACACAAAGAGAGACACATATACCCACACAGACACAGACACATAATTAGACACACAAAAATGCAGACGCACAAACATATACATACAGGCTGACACACAAAACACACGGACATACAGACACATACATATACACACAGACTCACACACAGACAAAAACACAGACAGACACAGACACACAGACTCCCACACAGACACAAACAGACACAGACACATACATACACACACACACTCACACACAAACGCACAGACACATACAAATACACACAGACACACTGACTCACACACAAACGCACAGACACAGACACAAACAGACACACAGAGAGAAACACACTCACACACAGACAAACGCACAGACACATATAGATACAGACACACAGACTCACACACAGACAAACGCACAGACACATATAGATACACACAGACACACACAGACAAACACACACACAGACACTTACAGACAAAGAGAAACACACAGGTGTACAAACGCATAAGCAAACACTTAGACATACACAAAGACATACAAACAGACGCACACAGACAAACATACAACATACATACACACAAGCAAATAACAGATGCATACAGACACATAGACACACAGACACATACAGACGCAGACAAATACAGACAGACACACGAACAGACATATTCAGACACAAACAAATAAACAGACATACAAATAGACACACAGACACATACAGAAAGACACACGAACAGACACATTTAGACACACAAACACATAGACGTACAAATAAACACACAGACACATACAAACACACAACACACAGTCACATAAACAGACAGAAGTCACATACAGACTAGACACATACAGATGCATAGACACACACAGACACATGCAGACGCACTGACACATACAGAGACACATATAGACGCATTCATACACACAGACGCACAGACAAACACCCATACATAAAAACATATACACACGGTCACACAGGCATGCAAAGATACATACATAAACACACAAGGACACATACCCACACAGACATACAGACACAAACAGACACACAGTAAGACACACAAACACGCAGACCCACGGACACACAGATACGGATACACACAGACGCACAGACTCACAACAGATACATACAGGCACACAAACAGACACAAACAAACAAAAACATACAGACGCAAAAACACATGGACAAACACACAAACACAAAGACATACAACAGACATACAGACACATACAAAAACACACAAACAAACAACAGACACATACAGACTATACACATACAGACACATAGACACGCACATACACACGGACATACACATTCAGACCCACACAAACAGACAAACTTACACACAGACTCACACAAAGACAAATACAAACGTACACATAGACACATACACACACACAAACAGACACATTCAGACACAGACAAATACACAGACGAAGACACAGACACAGACACACACACAAACACAGAGACATACGTACAAACAGACAGACTCACAGACTCATGCAAAGACAAACGCACAGACACATACATACAGACAGACATACAGACACACACACAGACACGAACAAACATACAAACACACACACACATATTTAGTGGGTGGCGACAATTTGTGACGGTGGCGACAATCTGTGCCGCGAGGTTTTTTTTTCACGGCACAAATTGTCGCCAGTGAGGCAAAAAATTAGGATCAGGAAGAGCGTCACAAATTGTCGCCGGCGACAATCTTTGCCGATTTGTTCAAAACCTGACGGCACAAATTGTCGCCATGTCACAGATTGTCGCCGGCGACAATTTGTGCCGCAAAAGGGGGGGGGGGATGATCGATGAAATTTCCCAATTTGGGGGACACCCCCAAATCACGGGATATTTCTTGAAATGGGGGCATATACAACGTGTAAAATATACCACTCTCTCTAACATTGACATATAACTTTCATTGTGATTATAATTTATACTTCTCATGTAATATCTTTCTCGATGTTTTGATGTAAAAGCGGTAAATATCATAGCATTAAATTTTGTAGTTTGGTTTTCATATGGCCTATATCAATGCGCGAGCGAGCGAAGCGAGCGAGAAAATTTGTTAGGACCTGTGAAACTGCATGGCGTCCAAATAAGATCTTATAAAAGGGGATTTTTTTCTGAAATGTCTCACAGATTCAGAGACTGTAAAGACCTTCAAACAGTGGCTAAACTACGGCCTACCCCCCCCCCGCCCAATCGGCTCGCCAAAAAACCCCGAAAAAATAAAGGAAGAAGTAGAAAGAAAAAGAACACTATGCCCACCGAATTAGAAATTGGTCTTAAATCACCGTTTGAAGTAATAAGTGCTTTCATATATTTTATTCACAACTTATTGAAAACTAATTTCTTTATTCATAGTGGCAGTTTCCGAGGGCAGATTATGCTGCAGTTTTCGGGTAGTTTCACGTTATTTATCGTGGCAGAGACGTCTGTTGCGGCACAAATTGTCGCCGCGTCACAAATTGTCGCCGGCGACAATCTGTGACGCGGCGACAATTTGTGCCGTCAAGTTTTGAACAAATCGGCACAGATTGTCGCCGGCGACAATTTGTGACGCTCTTGCTGATCACAATTTTTTTGCCTCACTGGCGACAATTTGTGCCATGAAAAAAAACCTAGCGGCACAGATTGTCGCCACCGTCACAAATTGTCGCCAATCACTAAATATGTGTGTGTCTGTTCGTGTGTGTATCTATGTGTCAGTGTATGTGTTTGCTTGTGTCTAATTACGTGTGTATGTGTGTTCGTGTGTCTGTATGTGTCTGTGTGTATGTCAGTGTC